>JAOBYE010455418.1:0-13673 GCA_025403585.1 Parazoanthus swiftii | reverse complement strand
GTCACTGCACGAAAAGTTGAAGTTTCGAAGCCATATTGTATGCATAATGAAGTAGGGACGAGTACGGAAATTTTACCGGACTTCGAATGTAAGAATTTTACCCACACATTATTCTTTTTTTGAAAAATTGTGAATCTGATAATATTTAAGGTTGTAACGATCGTAAAGCGTTGTAGGGCTTTTAAGAAATATCGCTATTTAAATTTTATTATTTTTATTATTATTTCTATTACTATTGTTAATATTATTCGAATACGAAGACGTCTTAGATCGAGTCCAGTTTAGCTTGGTCAGCGTTCTCGCGTGAAAAACCAACATGGAGGACAAACAACTTGTGTCGTTGCTACTTGGGCTTCTTTCAAGCCAAACAGAATGCACAAAGCTGCATTTAGCATTGCAAAATCTTCAATGTGAGGGCTGTAAAATGACAAGACACAAGGCCATCTGCGCCACGCTGACTCTGGGTCTGGCAAGGGCGAACGCATGCATTGTTGTATAACTTTGTTGACAAAACTGTTGCACCAAAAGAGCGGAGGGAGGATTTGGAATGAACTATTAACAACATACATGCTGTGTGAGGGATACTATGGTATTTTCATCGTTTTAGTGTTTTCGTGTGGACAGCCACAGGCGATTCGAATACCCTACGTGTTGACATGAGTCATTTGAAAACGGAGAAAAATATCTTCATTTTCAAAAATATCCGGATATGTGTGGACTGGTCTCAAGACAAAAGTCCACACAGGGAGATTCTGGTTTTCCTTTCTGCTGGCGGGACACGACTCAAAACTGAACATCACACCAGGAAATTCAAATTTTGATGTCTTTAAAAGCCAATTAATTATGGCGTTCTTCCACCCCCAACCCTTTATTCATAACATCACAGCTGATAACAACGGACATACATCATGTTTGTGGCACGAAATGCAAACGTTTTAGAAACTCACCTACTTTAATGTGTTCGTCGCTTTTCGGCATGTTAGTGGCCGTGGTATTTTTTAGACAAACCTTGCAAATTGATTTTCTAAACTGATGTTTTTGTAACAGACACGTATAATTATATAGACACTTGTCGATAATAAGCTCCGAGCAATTATAATATTGTATTTTATAAAATATTGCATTAAAAACAGTTTTTCAAGAAAACAAAAATAAAAAGGAACAAAGAGAAAAACTATAAAATAAAAACAGGCAAAGGCAAATCAGCTTGCGAACCTTTATATCTGACTCTTTACTTGACTAACCGCGCATTGTTTAATTAAGTAATTTCAAACTATGTTGAACAACCGCTCAATAAAATTCAAACCGATGTTTATCGGCTTAAGGTTCATGTATCTTGTACAATTAACACAAAGGTGGAAGTTTTTAGGAACATGTCATTTCTTATTATAGGATAATTTTACATATTGCTCTGACTAATTGCCACCCTGCCACGCGTTTCGACTGATATCAGGCTCGAGTTACACGCTTTTGTTATAAGAACAACTTTACAAGAACAACGAGGCTCTGATTGGCCAAAATTTAAGAACAATTTAGAAACAAGCTGCGGGTTGGGCTCGATAGCTAAATTTTTTCTATAAACTTTACTGAGTCTCGATCTTTAACTTTAAAACGATGAAAATGACTCAGCAAATCCATGATAAATCTACAGGGAAAGATTTGTCAAGAATATACCAGGTATCCGCAAAACAATTCGTTTTCCAGTACATGAGTTGCAATACCTTAGACTTAAACTTAGAATATTAAGAAAGTTAGAGAAAAGCAATAGAAAATACACGAAGCACATTTTTTTTCGACATGTATCAGTTGGGGGTTTCGGTCTGATTTGGGTCAGGATTTTTTATGCCTACACTTCTTTGGGCTGGCTATCGGCCAAGAGACATGATTACCTAGTTTACGCTCGTGCTGGTTCGTGTTACTCAGGAGCGGTCGATTTTTTCAATGAATGGGTATAGCTTTATCTGCTGAAGAACATATGAAGGTCTGGCTGTCATTTTACACGTGTAGCTATGGTGGTTGCAGGAAATCTACCGAGTGGGAACAGAGACTGAGAAAAAAAAATGAGCTGTTAACTAAACGCTAACTTGCTCACTCGAAATCTCAGCTTTCCGTTCAACCTTAAGACAAAATTAGATCTTATGAGTCCTTGTTGATCAATCCTGACATATTCGGGTCATACTCCCGACGCAAACACAATAGAATAATGTATTCTAAAAAGCTAGTGTTTCAATTGTTGCAGGCCGCCTGCCTTTGACCATTCTAATGCAAAAGTTTCCAGACAGCTTTTCGAATTTTTGCAATTCTCCAGAAATACAAGGCCGGGCTGATCGAAGATTTCAAGAAAATTATTGTCGCTGTCAGGTGTCTTGCTCGCTGAACAGTAGCTGACTGGCCAACGGAAATAAGCGTAAATAAATAACATAAATATGGAAGATAGCACACGACGAAGGCACTGTAAATGTATATCATGGTGCGAAGAACTCTCTTGTACCTCCCGCTTCCCATATTCGGTGACTGCATATCTGCCCGTGAGTTTGAGGATAAGGCAATTGACGTCGAATTCATTCGGAATTTTTTCTGCTGTTTCCTGAGAATCCGACTGATGTTTAAGTAGTTAAACGAAGTTGCAACAAGGCAAACAGGCACTACAAACATGCTTAAGATGTAAGGTGACTTAGGGTTGAATACGACTGTTATCGCCCAGACAACTGCGACAATACCAAGCAACAGAGAGACGAGGGTCGTACGCCTAGTGGTGACGATCAGTTTGTACTTCATGCACAGATGTATGGCCAGAAAGCGGTCAATGCTTATAAGCGTCATGATGAAAAATGACAGTCCTGACAGACACACGACAGCCACGCAATATGCCATCGAAAGCAAACAGTATTCATCTTTAGAGTCTTTAGTCTCAGCGACTCTGGCTGCTATGTAGAGAGGCTGAACAATCAGCCCAACCCCCAGGTCAGTAATAGCAAGAGTAAAAATCATTATGAAGGAAGGTGAACGAAGAGAAGCTGTTCTGTGTATTGCCAGTATTATCATAGTGTTAGCAATGGTAGAAACAGCACTCGACAGAGCATTCGCCACGTATAAAACAGGATACAAAGAGCGAAGTTCGTCTGTGAACTGCATCAATTTGACTAAGTCATGACAGAAGTTATTATATACTGACATCTTAAAACGGGCTCTCCGCGTCATAAAAATTCTACAGATCAACCTGTATCATTGAGACGATGTAACAGCACTGCACCGCAGAATTGTATTATGTGATATGGAAAAGCAGGTGTTTAATAACGCAAAACAGCTTGTTTATTTCTTCGCTGATTACAAGTCTCCTCTGGGGAACCCGTGGTCTGATATAGAAGCAAACAGCGGCGGTCATGCAATAAAGCGACTCAAATGTAAACATACGACTTGCAATTTAGTAACACAGTATTGAGATCCGCTCAGCAGTTGATACAAACTAGTTTAAGCAGTGTGTTTTACAAGTAATTTTAAAAAGTAGTTCAAATATATGCGTTTTTCTGTTTAGTATTTGGCTAATAAAGTAGCGTTCGTTGAATTAAACGATCGGAAAGCATAAAATTGAAATTCAAAATATGAAGAGCGTTTGAAAACATCGATTATTTCACATAAAAACAACTTAAAAATTAAAACTCAAACTGCAGGCGACACAGAAACAGGACATCAGCTTGTAAACTCAGCGTCGTTTTTTTACATTTGAACTTAGACTTTGTCGATAAAATTATAAAATGGTTCAGATTTACTAAGTTTAGAATACAGTCCAGCAATCTTTGCTAAAGGCTACAAACATAATAGAGCGGAGAAATTGCCACAATCAACTTCCGACCCGAAAACAGAAAACTTGTCATAGGCAATGTATAAAAGGACAGACTGAAATAAAAACACGAAACTCAGTGATATGTTATGTTTCTTTCTTTTCTGTTGACTTTCACTGAGCACAAAACCCAGAGAGGATTTTGAAGTGCACAACTCAAACCAACATAAACATTTGGACTTACACATAAAATAAAACGATTTGAGTATAGTGTTCATGCTCGCCACCCTTCGGGAAGCATTCGGGGGTGAAGCAATTGGCCTTTAACAAGAAGAGTAGTAAGATCGTACGGCGTATTATCCCATGCCGTAGGAAATATGACCAACCAGAAGCCAGGAAAGTCGTTCTATAATCTGCGGTACTGAACAGGTGGTGTTCTGCTGCTTCTCTGCGTTGAGGATGAGTCAACCGTAACACTGTGCGATATATTCTGAAATTTTAAAATATTTTGAACCAACGCCGAGAACGTTTCCGAAGATTTTCGAACTCATACGAAACCTTTCCGGGCAATTCCAAAGTTTTCCAAAGATTTTACGAAAATTCGTAAAATAGTTACTTCTTTCAAGTCATTTTGAACATTTTCCGAAGAGTTTAAAACTTAAAACTTTTAGAATTTCTTTAACAGTTTCCAAAATTTTCTAAATTGTTCCAATGTTTTCTGGGAACGTGGTATTTACAAGCCTAGTGTGAAAATGAAAAAGTCAAAACTCGCCGTTAGGCTTAAAGTGACAAGGTTTTGACACTTAAGATAAATCTTGTTGTCTTAAAACGAGGTTTTTCTTACACCGTTATGGTCGAGCCATTTGGTCCTGTGGGGTGAGTATGAAGAAACGACTTACTTGAAATTTATTTTCGCGCAGTTTGTGGTTGCAAAATATATGTATTTATCTCTATACTGTCCAATTACACTAAGCCTGTACTAGAATATTACCCAACTGTATTGTAGTAGATATGCAACTGTAGTTCAGCACCTCAATAAACCAATCACAACCTGACCTTTTGGCTGTTACGCCATTCATAGGTAAGATAGCAATTACCCTGATAATGAAGTATATTGCATTACCTTAGCTTGCCCCCCTAGGGAAACACAAAGACATTTTAGTTAATTAATTTATTGCACGTGCACTGTACGCGAAGACCCACGAAGCAAGGCTTGAAAAGAGAAAACATTCCGTTTCTTCAGCGCCAAGAAAAAATTACAAAACAAAACAGAGAGGGCGCCTAGTTCGAAAACTCATCCAGAAAGGTCATCCATGTTGTTTTTTCATACGTTTGACTTATAGCAAAATGACATAGATAAACCATTTATGCATTTTCTTTGTTGTAAGTACATTCTGCCATTACTCTAAAGTAATTTTTCTCTCCATTTCAAAACTTGTAAAACGGAAATTCACTACTCGAGTCTAGCTTATTCTGTCGTACATTGCTCTTTAAAACTAAGAGATAAAGCTTTTGATCTTTCTCAACCTCGACAGCTATATTCTTCTGATTGAATCACTGAAGAGGTCTCTCTTAAGCCTTAACTAGAACCCGCCTCCGAAGTGTTAGCGGACCAGTACATGACTGCAGCCGTCAGCAGAAGCTGATACTCATTTATACAACTGAGTCGACTGTGGCAAACCAATAAAAGTGTCTTACTCAAGGACACAGCACAATGTTTCGGGTTTTCACAATGTTTTTGAATTCATGCGCTTTAGCCTTCGACTGCTGCGCCGCTGACTAAACTAAACCGTAGCTTGCAAATAACTTGAATTAAAATTAAATAAAACAAATATAAACATTATAAACTGGGGTATATCGAGGAGACACTGCGGCTTTAGTTTGACACCCGGCGCTTTAAATTTCATAATTTTGGAACTGATTTTTATCATTTGCTTTCAAAGTCATGCAATATTAAAGGCCAACGCGCTGGGGAGCAAAGCGATTCAAAATGAACAAAAACAAATTCTCGCCATCTGGCTTGGACTCAGTCTTACTATTTTACACTGAGCGACGAACAACATGTTGATTTATGTAATAAATTTCATTGAGTCAGTTATGTGCTTCAGATCTGTTGTCCAGCATTGTATATCTAGTTTAGTTTCAGTTTACCCGCAGTATAACACACAGCTTAAAATACAAAACGAGAAAAGTTCAGCTTGTCTTTGGTGGTTTCCTTAAAGTTCAACGGGCCTCAGCAAGTCTTTCTGTTTGATTACATCTTTATACCACTAACTTAACCTCTGCCTTCAAAACTATAGTGAGTACTGTGAATAAAAAGCCGTATCAGTTTCAAAACTCCTTGTCCATAGAATGCAGGTGCGTTTAAAGAAGTAAACCACGTGTGAACTGGTGTATTCATGATTGCGCATTGAATATTTGTCACACAGGCAGACTTTTGTTTTTTCTTTAAAAAAACCAGTGGTAACATATTGATAAGAAACACGTAGAGCCATAAAACAAGCTCAACTTTTGTTGGAATTGATACAATTTCACGCTTTACCGAGAAAACTTTCCAAAACTCAAATAACAAGGGCAGTTTAAAAGCATCTACCAGACTCATATTTAATTCATTTATTTCCCATATCCAAAATTTGTTTTGACACATCAATACAAAAAAGGTAAGAATATTAAATCTTGGTTCACCATATGAAGGCTAAGTCAGCACTGCCTGGGTTTTTCCCGTTTGGAAAGTTTAGTCGTGCGAGTAAACTTCGCAAAAGACTTTTTTAGTTAACTTGAGTAAGTTTGTAAGCAAACTACATTATTCGTCGTCACCGAACTAAGTCATTTTCCGAGCATCTTTTTCCACCTGCAAGTTTTGTTCTAGCTTGATCAATCTTGTTTGGCGACAATGTTTGTTTTCTACGGCAATTATTTTGACATTCTGAAGTACAAACGTGCGTAATAATGACAATCAAATACAAGTTAGACATGCGAAAAGCTGTTGTTCAAAAGAAATTATGTAAAAAACTCTTTACCTATCTTAAAAATTTAATTAAAAAAACATCAACTGAACATCTTCGTTGTCATGATTACAATTAGGTTTTTAGCAGATTGTCCCTAGTCAGCTACGAACTTTTAAGACATTCTGCTGTAAATAGCTTGATTAATCTAAGTAAAAAGTGGCATAAAAACTAAACCGCTATTGCGTTTTACAATTTGAACAAAATTTTTCTTTGAAAGAAAGATATAGCTTAAAATGTTTGACAAAAGACTTGTTTTCTTCGAACTAAATGTAAAGTGTTTCTTGAAATTATTTATGGAAGCGATACTCTTTGCACGATTTGTCGACATCCACAGTAGAACTTATTGAAACATCAATTAGCCAAATGAACATGGATGAAAGCGCAATTACATTGGACGTGAGCAAACATGATGCCCAAGTTAATCGGAAATTTACCTTGCGGAGAAGAATGAGTACTGCCAATCTACCAATCCAAAGAGAAAGCGATCAGATCTAGTTAGGCTTGCAGCATGACAGAATGAAAATTAATTTTATTAACCAATTTAAGAAACAAATGAATCGCTCTAATTAATTTTATAGACACTGAAAAACCGAAAAGTTCCCAGGAAAATGAAAATCTAAGCCACAGCTTTAATCAATTTACTTGCGGAAAATCTGACGAGAGGAGAGAGCAACGGTTTTTGCAACCAATTTGATTCTGAAAAACGCCGATCTATTCCTAAAGAAATATGAGTTTTTAATCCAGGGAGGAGACTGAAGATACTTCGTATCGATGTGACAGCTTCAGAAAAGATTTGACTTACAGTGTGGAAAAAGGAAAACGAACTAACCGTCAAGACAGTTAAATTGTACCAAATGATGCTTCATACAATACAAGTAGGCTTCAAGAAAATTTCTCCACTTAATTTTCATAAGATCAATTTAAACTAATAATTTGTTGCATCATCTTGAAAAGCTCTGAAATGCTTAGATACTCGATTAACGAAAGACAGATCGTCAAAACAGTAATTTCCTGTCGTACTAATGGAACGTTGTTACCTATTTTCGTTGCAGATCGTTTTGAAAAAGGAGTGGACACTTTGAAAGAATGAATACGAATACGGTAGAATTAGAGCTTGTCATCCCTCTCGGTACCTTGTCAGTGCTTATTGTGGCGGCAAATTTGATGGTTTGCAGTCTTGTATATAAATTTAAAAGCATGAGGACATATACAAATGGTTTTGTGGTGTCACTCGCTGTCTCCGACATTCTCGCTGGCGGTCTACTGTTTCCACTTAAAATTGCAAATGTATATCCAAGCATTGTTGAGTATTTGATTAGCGCAGTCTTGATTTCTGGAGTTGGAAATCTGTGTGGAGTAACTGTTGATAGATATATAGCAGTTACTAGACCCTTACAGTACTCTTATTTCACTTCAAAATGGTTCAGCAAAATACTCGTTGCTTGTTGGCTGGTCCCACTGACAATTTCATTGCTACCTCTACTGTGGCAGGGTCCAGAAAATGCAAGGATCTACTCAATATACACTGTAGTCCTAGTCATCTTTGGGATAATTCTTCCATACTGTGGCATTTTTGCAGCGTACTTTCGAATCTTCAGGAAAATCAAGAACCACAACAGGCACTTGAGCTCCGTGTTAACCTCAAGAAAGTTTCAAAGACGGACACTTTCGATGGAAGCAAAAGTCTCCAAAGTGTTTGCTATTGTCGCTACTACTTTCGTTTTCAGCTGGATGCCCGTAATTTACATGACGTTGGCATACGAGGTTAGCCCGACCCTAATTCCAGACAGCTTGTACACGGTCTCTATATTCACCATCGCCGTGGACTCGTTAGCCAACCCAGTTCTCTACGCTTTCATGAAACCAGATTTCAAAGCTGCTTTGAACCGAGTTGGGCGCAACAGGAGAAAACTTACCCGAGCACCTCGCACGATGTCGTGGCAAATGTCCTTAAGGGAAAACCGCAAGATACCAGAAAATATCAACTTCCATTCCAGCTGTCGCAGTATTCAGTCAAATTCGACAATCACAAGAAACAATTCACTTAGACGGAGTCTTAAGCGGGAAGAACCAGCAAAGAATGGATCGACGTCAGCGAGAAGACATCATTCGAGAGCAATTACAATCTCCGACTCCCAGAGTTGCAATGACGAGCAAAGCCCGACCTTTAATTTTAGCTACCTTTCTTCAGAAGATGGGGACACTCCAATAAAACCCGAGTCTAAGCATAGCGATACTAATATGGCAGATTCTCCTCATAGCTCAAAGCAAAAGGAACAACGGTGTCGTAACGAAGATGTGCACTTAGCTTCTAATTTCGAGACGATCGACTTTCCGAATGTAATAGAACATCAAGAACAGAAAACTGCGAACAACTTCCAAAAGACAACAGAAGCACTAAGGGCCTCGACATATGAGACCCGAGTTTGAATTTGTCGGGTTTCTATAAACTGCCGTTAATTCTATTGGACGAAAAGCCTGTTTGGCTTTATACTGGGAAGGGCCTAATTAACAAGAAGGGATTTTTTTCTTCACCAGCAAAACTTTGGTCAAAGACGGATACGAGCCCGTTACATCGATGTAACCACGTTTCCAGAATGTCAGCTGGTTCTGTGGGTATCTGGGTTGACATATACCGTTTCATGACATATGAGTATCAGCCTGTTTCCAAATACAAGCCCATGTTTCTTTCACCATCGCCTTTAGAGAACTGACTTAGTTATGCGCTTTGAAGCCAACGTTTCATTTTAATTGCGAGGTGATCCGGCGAAATAATGAACTACTGTGGTAATAAAGTCTGATGAAAAAGATATTTTATTTATTATTGTTTTTAATCATTTTTGCAACGTGTCCTTTGAAGCTCTGGAGTACTTGTGAAATTCAAATTATTGTTATCAGTTACTAATTTTACTTTTATTACTATCAATATCATTGTATATTATTATCATCATCATCATTAGTATCATTATTAATGCCTTTGTAGTTTATTGTTTGTATTTATTGTGAAATTATTACTATTATGATAACATAAATAAGTATTTGTAATCGCGTGTGGCTCGTGAAATTAGAGATTCATTTTACGCTTGTTTTCATAGTCTCGCTTAACTGCCCGATTCGCGAAAGCGACGAGGGTAATTCGGAAACTTTGAAAACAGGAAAGAAATTAACCTTTAATTTCACGAACCCAATGTGGTTGTTTACGGCAAAGAGGGCAAATATTCGTAATTTTTAAAGTATTATTTCAACTTAATGCCTGGGGCGCACTCTCATCTCACCAGAAACCCCCGAAGGGTTAAACCCCCGAAGGGTTAAACCCCCGACGGGTCAAACTCCCGAAGGGTTAAACTCCCGAAGTGCTACAAAATACCAGTCAGTTTCACTACACAAGTTGTCGTACGCATAGGGTTGCTAAGCAACCAACAAACAAAAAAAATACGTTCTAATGACAGCTCCCCATGGGGGGCTTTTCAATGCCAGGATACACACAACAACTAACTGACAGGAAGGCTGGCTAGACGGCTATATACACCAGCGTGACCGGCGGGCAGAGGACTCGAACTCGGGACCTCCGGGTTACGGGTCAGCGATTTAAACCGCTCGGCCACGCTGTCTTCCTGCAGACCAATCAAATACGAGACGGATTTCAGGATGACGATACTTTTTATATTTTGCTTCTTTAACATACAGTATCATAATTGAACAAAGACTGTGCGTAAATGGACAAAGCACGTCACAGCCAGTGCTTACAAAAAATTAGATCCCGATGTGTTGGATACTCGTTGGATACTCGTAGGATACTCTAGGATACTCGTTGGATACTCATTGGAAACTTGTAGGAAACTTGTAGGAAACTCGTTGGTTACTCGTTGGATACTTGTTGGATACTCGTAGGATACTCGTTGGATACTCGTAGGATGCTCGCAGGACTGATACTCGTTGGATACACATTAGATACTTTGTAGTATCGTTTCTTTGAGTAGAGTAGTATCAAGCTTCATTGGCATGATATAAAAATATTTTACATATTGCCAAAGCATTGTAGGAAATAACTAGTTCAAATTACACTAATTGTACAATACATATTCTCTAACAACAACAACAACAACAACAACAACAACAACAAAAAACAATATAAAAAAGGTATTCTGTGTATAATATTGTATGATTAACGTAAATATTTGTAGTATAACATAAATCATACTGACGGCAAAGCTTGCCTCCAGCCACAGAAATCTGTATAAACGCGGAGGTTTTTAAACACTGATTTCTCTGAAGTTGTACAATTTGACATATGCTGTATCGAATTCGTTTTGTTTGAAGATGCATACCCGTATATAGCGAGTAGTCCCCTGATCTAACTTTTGAGCTGAAACCATTAACCCTCTCGGCTGCCTTGTAGTGAGTTGGCTCGTTAAATAACTTGAATACTCGTAACAATGTATCCAGCAACGTTGAATACCAAATTGATAAAGTTATTAAAACACTGTAAGATTCAAAGCAGTTTATGCGGTAGTGTGAATTTAAAACCCTTACGCTATTCCCAACCGCTAATGCGAATACCTTTATATGTAAAACTTAAGATCCCTACTAATTACGAAAGAAGACAGCCTAGAATTTCAGCATTAGAATACAATATGTACTATACTACGAAAATCCAGGGTAGGGCCGGGGGGCCCCGTGCCCTCCCCAGTTTTTTCCCCAGCAAATGTATCAAATGTATCAAGCACAGAAAATTGCTCCAAGTTTGAGAAAACCTTGTCATATTTTACTAGTTTTATGCACTCTAATTTTGTTTCAAATGGTGATTAAAACCCAGGAAATACGTTTTTAGACAAACTAATTTTCAAAATTTCCCGGGGGAGCATGCGCCCGGAACCCCCTAAAAGGCGCGCACCTTCGGCTCTTGGCGGTGCCCCCCCCAGTTTTCCAAGGCTTGCTACGGCCCTGAAATCTGCCATATAACTTCTAATGTTTTAAACTTTGAAAGCTTCTTGGGCATTTACAGTAATTTAACATTAAATTATTAATTGCCAAAACCCCATTTACGTTAATAAGATTTAATATCATAAGGTATGCTATGAAAGCAAAATTAAACTATTGCAAAATGTTAGGTTACTAACGTGGTAAGACCAGTACGTGTGACAAAAATAATGAAGTCATGGTTGTGGCAGCTCTCAAATGAACGAATTTAGGAGCAGCTGCATATACTGATTTAATAATCTTAAACACTGCAAACATTCATGCTGTAAAAAGTAAATATATCATCGAAACAGTGCACGCGTTCATTGTAATT
This sequence comes from Parazoanthus swiftii, assembly GCA_025403585.1. Taxonomy (NCBI): domain Eukaryota; kingdom Metazoa; phylum Cnidaria; class Anthozoa; order Zoantharia; family Parazoanthidae; genus Parazoanthus; species Parazoanthus swiftii. The sequence continues at coordinate 1,591 of JAOBYE010455418.1, read as the reverse complement.
TCACTAACTCTCTATATACTCGCTCTATACATATATCTACTCTGTACTTTACAGCGCTGTAAGTTTTAAAAATCTTGTAGTCATTTTTTTTATTATCCTTTTACATTCAGTCCTAGCATCTCAATTTTAGCGTATTTTAATCTTATGATGTTAAATGTTATTTTAAAAGTCTGTGAAAAAAATTTCAATAAAGTATGTAAGTATGAAATGGTATTTGAAAATAGCAAAATTTCACCTGCCAAAAAGCAAATTTGCAAGTTGTAAGTTTGGCCTAAAAACTGAAATGCTTTAAAAGAACTTGCCTGTTTCTTTCATTCGTATCGAAAACTAAGACCTGCAAATTTAAAATCGGGTTTTTGAGGCCTTCAAACTATTTAACCAAAGTAAGACTTTTTAAAATTTTCTTATGGATCCGCGGGAACCCTTTAGAGAGCACTTCTTTCAGCAACTAGCTCCTCTTGGCAACAAACTGTGTTATTTATTATGTTGCTCTAAGAGTTCTTTTATTTCGAATAAACAATCTTTTTGTTTTGCTGTAACCAAAGACTCAGAAATAATACCTTGTTGTATCGTTTCTTGTTCAATTAGAAATTAAAGTGTAATTAATTGTTCAATTTTGTACCACGTCTGAACAAACAAGCCAACTCAAAATGTTTTTCTAGTATTGGATTGCAAACCGCTTTTATCCACGATTCTGCTAAAGCAAAAGCGGCCGAAAAACTAGAATATATTCATCAAAAAACGTTTCTCGATTCAAGTTAATCTCAATTAAGTCTAGAATTTAAAAAGAGAACAAAAACCTTGTTCACATATGTATAATTTGTGTTGTAACTTAATTAAATCCTGTCAATACATTGGTGTCAGTCTTGACTGACGGGCAAAATGATCGCCAATCACGAGGCTGCCTACGAGTAGAGATCTCTCAAATCGCCACGAAGAACAAGGCGAAAGAGAGACCTCTGCGAACAGCCGCTCGATCGGCTGTCACGAGCATGCGCGAGCGTTAAACGTCATAAACGCGTGATGTTCTAGTTTTCATTTGTAGAAATCTGAAGTCGATATTTTCTTCATATTTTCCTCGACGAATTGCTACCGAATTTTAGTTGAAAAGTTCATGCCTTAAAGTTCGGGGCAAATAGATCAGTCAATAAAATCTTGATTTAGATGTAGAACTAAAGGTACTGACTCTACATAAAAACGGCACAGTCGCTTCGAAATGACTGACTTTGAACTCCGAGAGCTAGCGTACGCCGCAGTCTAAACAAATCACATTTTTAAAAATATGCAGCACAGAGTCCAAAACCTTTCATGGGAGTTCTGGTTGGTTTCGAATCCCTGTCTTCGCTTAAAAGAGTTACTTGCAACTGCACGTATAAACACTAACTTATGTCTCGTCGGTAATGCTCGCTGGGTACACGATCTTCCGGAGGAAAAATAGGGACTACTCGCAATCTACGAGAAACGCAAGATAGCGAAAACTGGCACGCTCGAAAGTGCAAGTCTTGAGAGGTAACATATTACCATAATCCAGTGACTGGGCGGCACAAATGGGCCATGAGCGAGCTGTGTAACGATAAGGTAGGTATTGAGA
>JAOBYE010455196.1:0-13676 GCA_025403585.1 Parazoanthus swiftii | reverse complement strand
ATTATTATTGTTGTTGTTATTATTATTATTATTATTATTATTATTATTATTATTATTATTATTATTATTATTATTATAACCAACCTTTTCCAACTGCTCCTAGGGATTGATGCATAACCAACATAGCATGGAATTTTTTTGTTATAGGTTTCTGAGCTGATCAGAACTAACAAGCCTGTTTTAAGAGCTGACGACTCAAGTACTGTGGCACAGCGAAAGAGGTAGGTTTTGCCAGTGAACTTTAGGTATACTTTTCACCTATAGTAATGAATTTTGACACCCGATACTACTCGCCTAATTAAAACTATCAGAATGTACTGCAGTCCAGAATAACCACCTAAGGAGTTGACGTTATTTACCGCCCTTATGAAAAATGTATATCACGAAAATAAATTGGTTCGAAAATTTTCGGGGTTATCATAGGTTCTAATTATACTATAAACTAATCTTCTTGTTAAAAATTGAGCCCGATTAAGTAAACTAAGTTTAAATTTTTAAAGCCGTCAACTACTCAATGAGCGTTGTAGTTTGTCGAATTATTTTATCTAAAAAAACGTTCCGTAACCAAGTTATGCATATCTAACATTAAGACTGAAGAGGAGCATTTAAAACCTATCCTTAAATACTATGATCAAATAGTTCGGTATCTATCTTTTTTAAAATGGCTTTCTATGAAAGTTCAACTTTTTATCGATTGTTAATGATATTACTTTTCTCAAATCAAGGAACACAGTTAGGAAGAGAAAAATATTTCGTTCTTATTAAATTCATCACATATTTGTTAGCACAACGTGACCAGAACCAACCGGGGTTTTCTTTCTGCCTACTAGGTCAGAGGTTCTACTCCCTAAACCCTTTAAGACTTCATTCGTTTAGTGTTTGAAAAATCTTCAGTTTCAGTCTAGCTGCAATCTTGGTTATGATTCTTTTTCTGTTGTCTCACCCTTTTTTTTGTATAAAAATCTTTTTATAAGAGAACATTGAGGCTGAGATTTGTCCAAAATTTAAGAACATGCTAAGAATATACCGAGGCTGAGCTCGAGGAGAAGAACTTTTTTCGGATACAGTACAAACTCATGGAAATAATCTATTTCTTCTCTGTTGTATTTACTGTAAACCAACTAGCTAAATGTACGTGTTACAGCTAATGTTCATTGCATGTAAAATTCGTTGCATCTACATTGTATAACAAATGGAAATTTACCTTTAGAAAAACAGTGTCAGACTTGACAGAGGCTCAGCCTCAGAGTATTTGGTATAAATGTTAGTTTCCGCTTCCAGCAGGTTTGTGTTCGTGAGTAATTCATAACCCACTACGTGTACTAAGTGATGTATTTAAAAACATTTTTGAAAGATGTGAGGCTGAAATTCCCAAAATATTTTTAAAGCCTCAGCACCAAACTTACACGTTCTTATGTGAAAAAGTGTAGTTATTGTTGCGCCTAATATTTAATTTTAATGAGATTAACTTTCTCACTTGCTTCTGAATTCAAACGATTGATTTTTTTATGTGTTTTGTCATTAGTTTTTGACAAACTTCATCTGTAGTCTAGAGCCAACAATATCGCTACCGTAACTGACCACGTCATCGGAAGTATACCAAAACGTGTGCATTTCCATCACCAAGCTTTTCTTCTTTTTAGGTTTGACTTAGTCGCTGAAAAATTCCTCCAGATGAATATCGAAAAGGAAAACACACATGCCTTCCTGACGAACTACGTTATTCCTGTGTGCGAGGGACGGATTTAAAACATTTCGAATGTTTTTTTTTCGAAAAAAAATTTGCTTCTGAAATCATAAAACCTTTCAATTGTTCAATATTGTAAGTATTATGTTTTGTTAAAACCATACGTGTTCTTGCATTTTGACCGAACGGCTTAATGAGTAATTAGCGGCTGTAACATGCTGTTTCTACGTAATACATAGAGGACAAATGTGGTTTTAGAAATAGAACTAGAATGTCCACACTCAAAATTGATGTAATACTACAACAACAATCAGTATTGATAATGTTAAATGAATCTTTGTAAAAGTGTCGATCTGTGTAAAACACTTTGCTGTTCTTTTAAAAGTGTTGTTTTTTTAAACAAAAAGGATTGTTTTGATTTTGTCCTAATTCAGTAATTGCGTAGGAGGGAGCTGTTTGATAGCATTGTCTGATTTTGGAGTGTTGTTAAACCTCAATGACCACCTCTTCGATCACAGGTCTGTTATAATGTAAATTAAAACTTATTTAGAACCATTGCCCGGACTGACTTCACGCAGAAACAACAACTGTGCGAGTAACGGTCGATACCAAAGTCGCATACAAATGAAACTAGAGCGAAAAACAATGAAGTTTGAGATTGCGCTGTTAGGAGCAGCTTCTGTTGGCAAGACGTCCATAGTTCGTCGCTTTTTAACTGGAGGATTTATGAAGGACTATGAACCCACTGTCGAGGACTATCACAATCGTGTGGTCCGTTATAAACACCGAATTATTCTGCTGAGTATCACTGACATGTCTGGGTGCTATCAGTTCCCAGCCATGAGAAAACTGGCCATCAAGAGAACTGAAGCTTTTGTGATTGTGTTCTCCGTCGAAAACCGTCATTCATTCGAGGAAATGCGAAAGCTCTTGGACGAGGTGTTGGGCGAGAAACAAAGCGAGTGTATACCTATTATGATTGTAGGGAACAAAACCGACTTTGGAAAAAGAGCAGTAACTCCAGAGGACGTAAACCGGTTAATGGATGATAAATCTACTGCTAACTGTAGAATGAATTACATAGAGACTTCTGCAAAGGAGGACAGGAACATCCCCGAAATCTTTAACGGACTTATAAATCTGATTGGTGTTCAAGAGAAACCAAAGTCTGCTCTCTTCTCAAAACATCATCAACAAGGACATTTAAAAGTTCTCCGGGAAAGATGCACAATCCTGTAATGCGTGCTCACAGCTGCTCAGTGAAACTGTTGATTTTCTAGCAAGGTCATTAAAGCAGAAAATCTTTATCCAGCTGAGAAGATAAATGGTAAACATTTAGATGGTTTTATCCATTGCATTGGACAAGAATTCATCTGATTGATATACATACATATTTATGAAGTTATATGTGTCCAGTCTTAAGTTGGACAAATGGATCGTGCTTTTCCACAAAATAAGTGAATATTTACTTGGTAACCTATGTAAAAAAAGAAAACAGCCTACTTGAAGAACTCTGGTTTGTTAAGGCGTATGTTAAATATCATTTCAGGGATATTCAGTCATTCCAGTTAATGTACAAAATTATGTGCTTTTATTCTTGTAACACTAAGTGAAGTCCAGTTACATCTGAACAAAAATAACTAAGTTTTGCTACAAGAAGTGAAAAGGGAACGATTTTTGTCTGTTTTGCTTGTTATCGAAACTCTCAAGCTTCTTATATTGGTTACCTATAAATAAGAGAAGCTTGATCCTTATTGGCCAGCTTGCAACTACTCCGCAGTCGACAATTTGAAACAATTTACATTTAAGTGCTACTATTACAACAATCAAAGCTAATTTTGCGTGTTTAGTGCACTTTCAAGAACATGAGGATTTTAAAACTTCCTGGCTACTTCGTCATTGGTTCACAACTATTTTAGGAAAAGGTCGGTGCATACCAATACCGAAAGGAAATTTGGGTTGAATGGAAATTTCTGCGACGAAAATATACTGGGTTTGTTTGAACAAACAATTTGATTTCGACATCAAACTGCAATGTACACCAGCTTGTAAATTCCTTTTTTAAACAGCATACTGTAGATAAGGTGTAAACAAGAGTATAATACACGATACAACTATTTATGAAGAAGCTGTTCATATATTGACATCTGCATAGGGATCATTATACCAAGTACGTAAGAAATTATGGCAACCTATTTCACTCTGTGAACCATTCATTGACCTGTATCGAAGCAAACGAGACCAGCAAAGCGAAAATTTAAGTATCTTTGATCAATTGGGTTAGGACCAGCTCGTCATTAAGCAAAATTAGCTCTCCCGTTACGTTTTCCGACAAGTAACAAGTAACAGTACAAAATATGAACTGAAATAAATACATAAAATGAAACTGATTGCAAGTAGTTGAGACAAGCACAGCGGTTGAGGCATGTTGTCATTCGGTTACATAGCATCACGTGCTTCAATAAAATGTGTGCAATTTTACAATTGGTTTCGGCTCCATTAAATCCCAGACCAATTGCAGAACATTTTGGGGGAGTCACACTATGTTAGCACAGTTACTGAACAAACGTTAATACAGGCCGGGAAAATTGAGACCGTTAAAAGTCAAAAGTTGCGTCTAACGCCAGAATACAGTAATTCAAGCGCGCGATAAAAAAACAAAACAAGTTTAAGAACAAAAACTAACAATACGCGCGCAAAAAAAATTGGACTGTATACACTATAACATAAACATAAGCATAATTACGTACATATCTGAAATAAAAATACCATTTAAAGGATATGCTCTATAAGTTCATAAGCTACAAACAGGAACAAACACATTCAGGATTTTTGACAGCCGTGTCAGTCTACACAGCATCACGTGCTGAATCTGCAATTGCTGTTTGTATGCATAGAATTACGTTCTGAAGCTAGGTTGAATCTATTAACAGAATCATATCTATTCCGGGTTTTTAACAACCGTCTCGCTTTACTCAGCATCACTTGCTGATTCTATAAATTGCTATAGATAATCACATTTATAGTTGATAAGTGTCAGAGTTTAAAAAGTATTAAAAGCTGATCGCATACTAGAGATTTTACACAGACTCCCTACATTACAGTGTTTTACAGGGATTTTGGCCACTGAAAAAATTGTACCTAAACACAGTAAAAATGCGTTTAATTTTACGCGTGTTATCATCAGATAATCGGTGATCTTTTTTTACCACTATGAAAATTTTCGCTTGTATTTACTGTTAGTTTGTATCACAGCCACAGGTCGCCCACGATCAAATTTCGACGTTATTGAAATCACTTGTTAGGATGTTATCACTGCCAGATATAATAACTTCCTCTTGCGTGACTTTTCAGCATAACGAAAAACAATTTTAAAAAAAGCTGTACAAATGCGAAGTTTACACACTACAAAACGCATATCAAGTTTCATAAAAATGGCGAAATATGGGCTCATTAGGGTCGTTTGTACGAAAGAAGTAGGACGCGGCTTACAGTTACAGAAGCCGCGGCTTACATAAGATGCAAACTGTTCGTATTAACGGCACTAAAATCATGTTCGCGTCTAACATAAGCCGCATCTTCCGTAAACCGCGGCTTACTGTAGACTAGGGTTTCGAGCATTTCTTAATTCTTACCGCGCCTGCCCATATAAATGGACTGCCGAAAATGTTGTTCGCGTCTTGCATACGACGTGAACAAAAAATGCGCGTGTGCAAGTTTGTTTTTGTTTTTAGCCTCCTAAAGACAAGTTGATTTGCACTTGGATGGAGTTAATAAAATAGCGGCTGTCCTGCAAAGCCCACTTAGTTTACCGACGCCCTCCAAGTTTCACTAGCTCAAGTAACAATGAAAAACGAGTCAACAGAAAGTCTTGGAGTACTACAAAAAGAGAGAAAAACGTGGTCATTAGCTAAAGAACAATTCTTTCTCAAGATGTGCAAGAAATTATCAATATTTGGACGGGAACTACGACGTAAACCATTTAGCCGTCGGACCATCAGATATTTGAGCGCGGAGTGAGGGGGGGGGGGGGATTTTTCTTCTGCATGATTGTTTTTTTCGATTTGCACGATTTCTTTTTGCCTCGACAACGAGAACAACAATTAAGAAACTCATCGAGAGGGCTCACACTATTTCTTGTATATTACCTGTGAAAACACACACGCAATTAAATTACAAGAAACCTAAAAACACTACACTTATTAAGCTTGATTCGGAAACTCAGTAACAATGTTAAAACACGCTGTTGGTACTGTGGTATAAGTGCTTCGTGTTCTTCCCAGAAATAACGATGAAGAAAATAAGCTTAGGAACTTTAAAGCATGAAAACGGAATACAAACTATTACTTTTGCTTGACTAGCCAATGTTCATTGTTAATTCCCAACTATATTAATGGAGTAACTCTTCCAAAAATAAAAGCTACTTCGACCATACCTGGAGTCATGCGTTTAACATTATTCTCAGCAGGTCTGATCTTATGTAGATGCAACTCGGAAGCATGAAGGCCATGAAGCCTAGTGTAGTAGCTACCGAGGGCGGCGCTTAGTTGCGTAACACAAATTTCCTGAAACTGTAGTGTGAAAATAGGCCAAAATGTGGGGTTCCCCAACGTTTTTTAAATTAAAATTCAACAGAAAGAGCAAGTGATCCTCACTTCGTGATCCTTTTGGTCTTATTAGATAAAATAAACTCTTTTTGGTGATGGTCTTAGGAAGCTCTTCTAAAACTATTTTTTTTCACCAGATTTAGCCTGCAGGAATTTTTTCGCCTGTGATATCTGTGTTCCAATTTTCTTTTGGTCTTTGCTTAACCCCACCCCAACCCCCCTTCCAAATCCAACTGTCTAATTGTCCGTTCCTTATACGAGCAGTTCGCGTCTTGTCAGTGTAAGCCAAAGTTCTTTTTAAAAATGGGTCAGCTCGTGTCTTATGTTATGTAAGCGGCGGACCATATAAACCGCGGCTTACTTTCTCTCAAATAAATGACCATATTGTGGGACTGGAGTTCCAAGCTATCTATTTATTGTCTTTCACTGCATGTAAAGTGTTTGTTTACAAAATTACAGTTTCAGTCTAAAAACCACTCAAGTGGTCTTATGTGTTGTCACACGACACTACCAAATACATGATACAAAATTTATCTTTTTTTTCTAAATAAAATCCTGAAGTAAACACTAACTTCTAACAGAAAGCCGTCAAGAACAGCCGACCATTGCATCATCAAACAAAAAAGAACAGCTAAAAGAAAATATACTTAAAATTTATATTCTTTTTTTTGGGTATTTTTTGGTTTTGATTTTTTTTTGTGGTTTTCTACTATATTTGTTTTTTTTTGTCATTTTCTACTATATGTGTTTTTTTTTTTTTTTCTAAATACATATTTTGATGAACAACGCATTGTTACAGAGTGTGAGAGAATGGAATGTCTTGGCATGGCGGATCAAGAAGGGGGGGGCTTGGGTTACAGCAAAAATCAATACAGAAGTAGCAGGAACAGTGTCCAAGCTGAAGCCTGGAATCATGTTAACAAAAACGAAGTGAAAATGTTTGCATTTGTTCTTTCGGTTATGGTAACTTAAAAACAGGAACTGATCTTCGTGACTTTGTGAAAAATGCATGTTCCAGGAGAAAAAGCTGAACACGTTTCCGCCACTAATAATGCTTCACAAACTGAAAGAGTGGGAGCATTCTTGGAAAGGACAGGCAGCCGTTTTACAAGAGATTTTTTTCTATATTAGCAGTATCTTTTGCCACTGCTTTTGCCACTAACACCCAATCGTGATCAGAGCGAGTAACGTCTAAAAGATGTTCATGTTTAAGGAGCAGCCTGACAGAAGAGATCCGATGCAACTACTACATGAGCTTAAGGTTGATGTAAACATAATCTGCACCCATTCATCGCGAAATCCTTAACGGAGGATGTGTCGAGATCTCTTGCTCAAATATGCGGTATAACTTAGTCATGGAGCTCACTCAGATCTTTTGGTAGGGGATTGAGGGTAAATTTGGATCAGTACTCGTCACCCAACTAAAAAAGCCATCATCTGCCCCTATGCAATTTCTCATACTAAGTCAATTGTTGTTTTGTGACAGAGTTTAGTTTCTAAATCTTTAAAACATTTGTTACTTCAAGCATTATGTAAGCTTGGTCTTAACCAAACACGAAGAGTTACTTGATTATTTTAGCCAATATTTCTTAGATCAACCACGTTTTGGAAAAAGATGTACTCTCTACTTTTTATGGTATTTCACAATATATCAGCATCTTAAGTTGAACGTTTTTATTTGCGAAGTTATAATAAAATAAATTAGTTAACCGTAAGCAAAGTTTGTGCCTATTCTTGTAAAAGAATTTGTAAACTGAATTTTAATTCACAAATTTATAGTAATACCTTTAAAGAACTCAGTTTAAAATACTTTAGTCTATAAGTTATAAACAGTTAAAACTGTTTGGGCAACATTGTTTAGTTATTTTTACCCATTGTTATCAAGAACAGCAGCTCATTATATGATGAAAAACAAAAGACCAGCCTTGAAATGATTATAGTTAAAGTACATCCTCAGAAACCAAGGGTGTCAGGGCAAAGAAAAATGAGAAGAGGGAGGGTGAGAGAAAAAAGAAAAGGAAAGGGGCGCTCCAGGATCTCATGCATTAAAGACTATTTCTATCAAGGTAGCATTCCTTGTCTCTTTTGGTCTCATTTTCATGTGATTGCCAAATGAATTCAATAGGCAACGATTACACGTTGGACTCCGTTCAGCCAACAGGATTGGACCCTGCAGTCCTATGCGTTACAACACCTTGAAGACACAGGCCCGTGAAAAACTCGTTCAGTCACGAGAAAACAAACAGAAGCGTATGACAGTGCCATTAAGTTGTTTTCTAAACTAGACATTAGAATTAGTGCCGACCGGGATTTACGGAATGAGTTCTTTTTTTCATATCTGTACCTGTAACTGATTTGTAACTTTAAAGAGCAAGCAAATGCCGATAATTTTCTAACTAAACGGCTTTAGAGAGACTTTACTCACCAAAGTTTTCAGGAAGTGCCAGTTCGATGCTTATGCAAAGACGAAGAACTGGAACGATGAAGAAAAAGCGAAGCCAATCAGCGCGGTTAGTGTCTTCCCATCTCCCGGGGGAAGAAAAGCGTAAGTACCGAGCCATGGTACAAGGTTTGCGCGACAAAACTAGCATGCGCCAGGTTCTAGAACCTGTGGAGATAACATAAGGGGCGCAAAGGAGGACCTTGGGGCCCGAGAAGGCTTCATTGATCTTTTTACGGACGCTCTAAACGCATCTCTGGCCAAAGATGGCGGTTGGGCAAAACCAGGAGCCTTAGACAAAGCGCTTGCCGGACGCCCTACAATTAAGGGCTGTGAGATCGAGAAAGAGTTGTCAGCGAAGTATCTTCCATTGCCGGGGATGATAGAATGGAAATGGTATCAAGCTGGGCCCCAGGGCTGAACTTGCGCCAGCATCAGCAATTGCTACAACTGAGGCGAGAGCGAACCTCTAATCCACAGGGAAAGGGTAATGTGAAGCATAAAGCTCCAAGACAGGGTTGTTGGTCCTGTGGGTTCCAATTCTTCACTCCCGTATTGATTGCCCCCGACAGGTAAATGTCAACAGGGCAGGGGGTAGGGGCAAGTCATAAGTTTTACTTTGTCTAAATTCTAACGAAACTACACGAAATTATGTCTTGTCAGTGACCAGGAAAAGTTCATTCCAGGTTTTGCTTCGGTAGCAACCCTTCTGTCGGTAAAGAAGCTGGAAGAAAAGTGCACTTTTTCGTTCCCGGAATAGTCCAAGGATCTTTCCAGTCATTGAATCAGGCCATGTGTGAAGCCCCGTTCCTAGCGTCCACAAATTTTTACTTCTCTTATATATTGGACAGTGACGCGACTAAAATAGTGTGGTTGCTCTTTTATATGGATATGGCCAACTGCCAAAATAGAATACTCGTTCTAAAATTTGAAGCTGAGAAATTCTAACCCCTTTTAATCAACAGAAAATTTACAACTCGCCACTTCACAAACCAAAGAGCACAGACATGAGCATCGACCTTGAAGTTACACTGCAACGCTTGTGGACTTTCCCGCCGTTCAAGGGAGGAAACTGTTTGCGAACAAACAGTGTGTGCTATATATGGGATAGACCAGTTTGTCCCTGTAATACACGCAAACGTATCTGAAACAGAAGTTACCCAAGGTGACAGCAAAACCACACAAAAAGCTGATTCATCGAGGTCATCCCCCGCGTGATGGTGTGGCTTTCCAAAAGAAATGCAAGCAAAGGACCATCACCTTAGTAAGATTCTGGGACGGGCTGCCTAGAGTTGTCCGGCTTATCACGAGATAAAATCTTGAGGAAAATGGCAAGGCTGGCAGAGGTGACTTTCGACCCGTCCCAAGTGGTGGGCTACTTAGAAAACACATAAGACTGTGCTGCATTAATGATAGTATCCTGGCGTTCGAATCGCATTGCACGCATTTGCTAGGTTTGCAACTTTGCTTTAAAGAGAACTGGTTTCTTTTCGCGAACTCTGGTTTCGAGTTGTTAGCCGACCATAACGGGGGACTCCTGCAATACGATCACCTTTTACTTTTTCTGTTTATTTTATTTTATTTTTTCCCTTTCTCTCATTTTTCCTTTTCTGTCCATTTACGTTTCTTTTTTCTTTTCCTATCTTTTTTCTCCTCTTTCTTTTTCTTTTTCTTTTCTTTCTCCTTTTCTTTTTCATTTAATCCTTTTTTCTTTTATTCTTTCCCTTTTACTACTCTTTTTCTTTCTTATTTTCTTTTCCTTTTTTGGTGTTTTTATTTTTATTTCTTCTATCTTTACTCCTCTCTTTTATCTTATTCTTTTTTTCTTTTTTTTCTTTTTTTCTCTTTTCTTTCTTCATTTTAGAAAAAAGCTTACCGAACTGAAAGTACCGTAAACAAAATTGCTCTCAACATAAACTCTCAATCAGTTCATACAAAAACGCTACAAAAGACGTAACAATCTTTTCTAACACCAGTAGCAAAAGTTCCCATAGTTCACGAGCGGCTGTTCATTGTCATGGCCAAAAGAACCAATACGTAAATATCTTTACCAAAGAATCACTTATGCCAAATGGTTTATCTATTATCTTATACTTTATAACTTACAACATCAGTCTTAAGTATTTTGTTTTATACATTACTTTTTCAATTCTTAGTTTTTGATCAATTTTATCTCCTTTCTCATGTTTTAACTTGTTAAACCTTGTAGTTTAGAATACGGAACTGTCTCTTATTTTCTTTAGGTATAATTCAGTGAGAGCTAGTTTGGAAAGAAGACATTTTCCTCCTTCAAAATAGTACCGTATTATGTAAATAGGATATTATAGCTTTAAACATATATATTTATTGCAGGAGCGGATCACGACGGACGATCAAACTGGATGTGATCAAAAGAAAACAATCATGCCTTTGGGAAATTAAAATTGGAAATAAAGTGCGCAGCTATGGAGTATCCTGTTTTTACGCTTTGTAACAAAAATAGTGCAGACACCGCCTACATTTACCTCAATTTCGTGGTGCAGAAGCCTCAGAGAAGTTCTGACAATCGCTCTTTTTCGTGTTGCTCATCAAGTGTGATTTGAACCTGTGCAATCCAGAGAGGAAGTGCTCTACTTCTATAGAGCTTCCTAGAAGCATGAAGCAAATGCGAAGCAGATTTCCTAGACTTGGATACCTGTCTTGGTTTGCGAATGACAAGCACTCCACGAGATTTCTTCACGCCATTCATAAAAGTCCAACTCGAAAGGTAAAGAGACACGTACCCAAGCATTCCCCCAAGATCCGCCATTATAAACTTAATATCTAAAAAACTTGTAAATTCCATATTAGGCAATCAGGCACTCCCCCAAGATCCGCCATTATAAACTAATTATCTAAACAACTTGTAAACTCCATATAAGGCCACGGAACTTCCAAAAGCAACTGCGCCAATAGAAAGGGTCTTGTACACTTTCTGAAAAAGAAATCAGGAAGATAATAATGTTATTTTATTTCGTACATACGCTTACTTTGAATCGTTGTGGCTGCGCGATTCAAGAATCCAGTGTAGAATAAAACATAAAACGCAAAAATACACGCAAACGCAAACACAGCTAATAAATTATTACAATAATTGGGAAAACAATAAATGGTAGGGGGATAGGGGGGGGAGAGACAATAAATGCTTTAGAGTTGACAGAGACAAAACTAAAATCAATGATAATTGGATAAGATACAAGAAAACCTTTTGAGTTTTGTCCACATTACAACCCTTAATAGACCATTTTCTACTTTATAAAATCTCAAAATTGATTCCATTTCATAACGAACAGAACGATACGTTCTCATAAAGTGGATACAAACATGGTTAAAGAATCCAACAAAAATTTAGAATGTTTCTTAAAATTTCTTTTATTACTTAAGCTTTTTGGGCTTGTTTCACCAAATTCTTTAGTTAGTGATACACAACGGACTGTATCGTAATTAAGAAACAAAAACCAAAAATCTCAACACAAATGTAAAACATTTCTATTCTACGGCAAAACCTGAGATTTTCAAAAAAAATATTACGAAGCGCTGGGGCATGAACACAGAACTCCAACCAACATAAAACAAAAACATTACCTCCAAGTATTCGATTTTGTTGTCTTTCTCCTTTAACCTAATGATAAGAAAATGTACATTAGAAACGGATTGTTTCTCAAAAAAACCAACACAAGCAAAGATAAAAATCACAGAATTTACTTTCTAAAAATAAATTTGCTCTATGCGTCGGTTGCACAGACAGGTAAAAACTATTTTCTGCTCTTGAGGACTATAAACCTTTAAGAAGTTAGTGTCGATTTCGAAATGAACATAATAAATTGCAAACATTAACACTATGTTTACATTGCAACTATAAATGCAAAGAATACGTTTTGGAGCTTACTTCTGTTGGAGGCCTTCTTTTTCCTTTGTAAAGAGTTCGTACTCTTGCTGTTTTAAAATAAACCAAAACACATTAAAAAGTCATAAAATCATCTTATTTGTAGGTATAGTGTGATATGTTGTTGGATAGAAGGCTCTCTCTTCTGTAAAGGTGTGTCATATTTTAACAAACACAAAGCATAACAAAGAGCGAGTTACAACATGCTGCATAGGCGTCGCTCCCAAAGCTATTCCAATAAAAAATGACATTACTGAAAAGTGCTATTGTTTGAAGCGAAAGAAGTTGAGAAATGCGTAGGTGACATTAAAACTGACACAAGACAAATCGGAAAAAAATTTAGGCAGAAAAGAAGAGTATATCACAACGTTTAACAGAAGAGAAAGCTCGTCAAACCAGTTTGGACAACGACATCTTTTGAAGTCTTTGCCATCTTGTTGCATTGAATTTTTACATTGAGTACACAAATTTGATGAAAGGGGTATGATTTGAAAAGAAGAGCTAGACAAATTCATAGAATACACGGCTTTTGATCACAGCCAATATTAAAAGAAAACTAGAGCTCGTCAAACTAATTAAAATATCAGAAAAAAATAAGAGTTAAAAGAAAATGGAAACCAACAAAAGGAGACGGAGTTTTCGTGTTTCAGCCGGATTTTAAAACGATTATTACGAAGCGCTGGGGCATGTACACACGGGAAGAGCTACAACCAACATAAAGCAAACACATTACCTGCAAGTATTCCACTTTGTTGTCCTTCTCCTTTAACCTATTGATAGGAAACTTACATTAGAAACGGATTGTTTCTCAAAAAAAACCAACACAAGCAAAGATAAAAATCACAGAATTTGCTTTCTAAAAATAAGTTTGCTCCATGCGTCGGTTGCACAGACAGGTAAAAAATATTTTCTGCTCTTGAGAATCATAAACCTTTAAGAAGTTAGTGTCGATTTCGAAGTAAACATAATAAATTGTAAACATTAACACTATCTTTACTTTGCAGGGCCGTAGCAGGCCTTGGAAAACTGGTGGGGCAC
>JAOBYE010455085.1:0-13676 GCA_025403585.1 Parazoanthus swiftii | reverse complement strand
GTTAACTAAAAAACTCACAAATAAATTATAAAACAATGCTTTGCCCAGGCTGTCGTTTTAGAATAAGTATGTACCTCTGTCTCCATTGTTTCCCTTTGTATCTTCAACTGAATCCAGTTTATCGATCAAAACCTAACATCGAAATGTTCATGGATGTCAGTGCAATGATCAAGACAGCGTGATTGCTTGTTGGTTGTCAAGTCGGTTGCCAACTAGATGTCTGTCTGAATTTCTTGTTGTAGAAATCAGAATGCACGCAGAAACCAGTAGATTTTTCGATATCATTTTATCCAATAATAAATAAAGTGTATTAAAGTATAATGTCGCTTCAATTCCACCAAACCTACAAGCACAGTTTATTCAAATGTCGAGTAAAGAAAAAAATTTATATAAACAAAACAGAATGAAATGTAACTTACCTCGCCGGGACGAAGCTGCATTTGTCTAAAAAGAATCAAGAATTCGGTTAGCAACCAATTAAAAAGACAAACCTTATGTAATTTGCTAACTCGATGTAAAAGTTACTTACTGCAAAGTTATATCGAAGCGAACATCTCGATCTTCCCACAAAATAGTGTCCGCCATCTTGAGACACTTCGTGTTGACAGCTTGGTATCCGCCCCTGACAGTTTAGGCGAGGCGGCACAGCAACTCTCGAGCCCAGGCCTTGCAGCCTGGTCCGAGTCAAGTAATGGAACTCTTTGCAATCATTTTCCGGAAGGGAAACTTAAATTATATCTTCTTACAAAATACTGAAATCCTGACTTGTTGATTGTTCTCCTTTACCTCACGAAAGATTTTTTAACCTCGGAAATCCAGGGCCAATCAGTCTTGGACGCCGAGCAGTGAGGTTAAAGGCCGATCCGCAAAGAGAAAAGAATACCTTACTTACTTTTGACTCACGTTTTATTTTCGCCTACACCGACGAACCGCCCATGGGTTTTCGAGGATGAAGTGTTAAAAGGGCCGTAGCAAGGGGAGAGGCCGGGGGGGTGGGCGTGTCCCTTCCCCCCAGGTTTTTCCCCAGCAAATGTGTTAAGTTCAGTAAATTGCCCATCACGGGAACTATTTTACTAGTTTTAGACACTGATTTTGTGTCAAATGACGTTTAAAACCCAGGAAATACGTTTTCAGACAAACTAATTTTCAAAGTTTTCGGGGAAGCATGACCCCGGACCCCCCTAGAAAGCTCGCACCTCCGGCTTTCGATAGGTTTTACTCGAAGGAGAAAGCAATTTTACGGTATATAAACAAGTATGTACAAACAAAAGCGTTTGGGGGTTGTTGCTATTGCAGTATCTAATTGGATATAGACGAGTAAAGTTCTAGAAAATGCATTAATGATGAAAAGATACTTCGAAAAGCGCATAAATACACAAAAAACATAAAGACATATACTTCCAAAATCGAATCAATTCCTTACCCAATTATGATCGGAGAAGCCAGCTTATAGTGTTCTGAGTATGTACACCAACGATAGTATGACGAAGAGCAATCATAGTTGTTGTATTTCGACTTCCGTCACCAATGATTATATAAGATTAATTCGGTAAAAATGTAGGTTTTATTTGAGAAAAAGTGGAGAAATCTTAGTTGAGGCGACCGCACCCTCCAATAAGTCTGATGAAAACCTACAATTTAACGGAAAGTAAGTAGCCTCCTGATGCGAGAATTCTAACAGTCCACCAGTCTTAACTACTGAGTTTACAAGCGTGTTTGTCAGTTTTGAAAAATATTTGACATAAGATAATTAAACGCATCATAAAATACTATAATGCAACCCTTACTTTCATGAGGTAAAGGTTTTAATCATGCGTTCTAAAGTTCATTCATGAATGATTTTTTTAAATAACCAGAATTTTTCAATGTAAACTGTAACAAAATACAATAAAAAGCTGACATCTGCATGTTCCAACTGAGAGTTAGTCAATTACTACTATCTGGCATGGGAATTGTTACAGCTGTTTTAACTCTCAATTTCCAAAATTTTACAGAAAGTTAATTAAGTCTCTGATCCAGATCATATGGCGTCCCAATTTAAAATGCAGTCCACAAGTAGATATCGTCTGTGTATTTTTTTTGCCTAAAACTGACATTATCTTTATCAAAATATTTATTCAATATCAAGTTTGAATGTGACCAGCATTTTTATTTCACAAATTCATCAATACTGATAACGTATTGGGGCCATTGTTTGTTGTAATGAATTTATAGTTAGATAGTTACCCCTTTGAATGCGATAGTTTTTAATAACTTTTACATCGTGAACTATGACAAAGTATAGCTTTAACAAACAAATTTTGCTCTTACAGTGAACAAGATTTAAATTAAATCAAATGTTTCATTTCAACCTCAAGTGTTTTCAGTCATGTTAATATAGTTATTACAATACTACTGAGTGTTCTGTGTGTCGGTTTAGTGACACCTCCTTCCTCCCCTGTTCATGAGTAAGAAAAGCCTGCAATTTCACGGTAAACTACTAAACTAAAATGAAAACCAATCAGATTTGCTCCGACTGTGAACGAATTAATCAAGTATTTATTAGTTCAGCCCGACCTGCTTTCGGTCATAGTTTGATGTTTTGAACTTGCAACAGTAAAACTGGTTCGTAAAATTTGCGGAAAATATTTTACAAAATCTTGCAAAATGCGGATAACAGTAGTTCAGATTACGTGGTTTTTTGTAACAGTTGCTTCCAGCAAGCTAACAGAAAACTACAGGTACAGCAGCGGCGCCTTCGTCACAAAGTACGATCATGTTCTACCTGGCAAAGCCATCGCTTCTCTTGTCGTACCAAGTATGATATCTTGTAATCAGAGGTGCATTGGTTACGACAACTGTGTATCGTTTAACTTCCAAGTGCACAGTCCCGCCACTAATAATGGGAGGCTGTGCGAACTGAAAGATGAGGATCAAGGAATTGCTCAACGCCTGGTTTATAAACCTGGCTATCTATTCGTTAGTTTGTCAACTGGCGACCAACACGTGAGTATTTTTCAGAATACAACACCTCATTGAACTCCCTTCAGTTATAAAACGACGTAATACATGATACAGAATAGAAAAGAAAAATTTGGTCACATCGGGCTCTTGCTGGAAAAATTTGTAGAGCAGGCAGTTTGGATACTGTAGCTCTGTTGTTAGGAGTTCTTCTTACGGTGAAATTGTGGGTGGACACACGCAGGGAGAAAGCAAAACTTAAAAAAGTGTCCGCCCTGTAATCAAAAATCCCCCAGAACCAGAATTATCTATTGCAGAAATCAGCCAAAACAATCTGCTACTGATCAGAACTGACTCACAATTCTCAGTGATTATGACCCAAAATTCAAGACAGAATTGAATCAAGCTTGAAACTTAAAAATGTTTTGTTCAAGAAAGCTTTTCATTTAATCAACACCTTCTTTTCTAATAAAAATCTTTTGGAGCATTTTTATATTATTTATTATAATATAATTTTAATTGTATTTTGGACTGGATAGGGTTAAACGATGATTAAAAGGATGATAAAAAACTGACCTAGGATTTTTTGACTACAGAAACCAAGAAACTGTTTGGATCATTTGAAATCTGGCGCGATCCGTTCTGGACTTTACCGTATCTTTGCCAATGGTGGTGACGGCTACTGGGTTTATTGCGACCAAGGCACAGAATCGAAAATGGCCTGGACGCTAGTCATGTCTCAGACGTTCAAGAATCGTGCGGTACCGCAATTGAGGACCAAGTCGTTGGGCCAGGACAGTCCGCTGAACCAAGATAGCCCGCGATGGGATGCATACCGCTTGTCTCTGCCCCTGATGAACGGGTTGAGATCCGTTTCAAGCCACTGGCGCGTGACCTGTAACTTTCCCACAGATGGGCTGCATTACAAGGATTACGTTCGTGTCAGATTTTCCGAGATGGATTGTGTCGCCTTCAAAGGAAGGGGAAAATGCGGTAAGGTCGAATACATCAACGTTCGAAGCCACAGCTGTACAGGCTGTACGGTTGCCTGGTGGCAGGAAAAAGATTCAGTGATTCTTGCTCACGACAGCAGCTCTGAATCGTGCCAGTTCGGTTCTTCTCCAGGGTTTGTGAAGAGTGAAGATAACTTTGGTTTCTATGACAATTACAACCCGGATTTTCGCTGTAGCGCACACAATGACTCAAGTACCAACCACTGGTTTGGCAGCTTCACGTAACTATACACTATTCAACGCTTTTTGATAATTTTGTTTTCGTTTTTAAAACACTAGGAGTTTCGTAGGAGGGTGCGGTCCACGACCCACACATGAAAAACATTCGAAAATGCGTTTTCTAGCAATTTGAGCAGAATTCTCAACAATCGGGGAAGTTCCTTACCACCCATAACACTGACGCCTTTGCTGTACAGTAAAAATCCTTGTGTAAGAACTATAATTTTTCAAATCACACAAAAAAGTTCTCATATATTTAATCAGTCTACCGAGAAATCAGGTTACAGTTATGTCTTAAATTCGATAGAACTGTGGTCACTTATTCCTGCGAGATAAGGGCGCACTATTTCTTTCCGTTAGACTCTAGTCAGCTCGGGCCGAACTTTCTTAGTTACCAAGCTAACCTTTTTCTCGCTGTTATCGATGTCATAAACGCCAGACTGATATCAGTAACATAACTTTCAGTCATTCGTCAATCTTACCCGCGTTCCAACGAAACGCAGCGGCCGGCAAAATGCCGTACAGTGACTAGAACTGAAAAATACCTTTTATGACCGTGCACATATTCATTTTGACTGATTAACCCAAATAAGAACCTGCTTCATTTCTTAGGCTAAACAGGTTACCATATAGTAGGGGCCTGAATGAAAGATGTTGTCTGTAGGTTTTTTAAAATCTACGCGCAATAGTACTTGGCTTTTACACGTAGTTGTTTGGTAAGTCGTAAAAACGTCCAAGTATTGCTTCGAAGCAATACTTGGACAATACTTGGACGGTATAAGCTGCGCTTCAAACATTGTGCGAATCAGCCATGAAAGTAGCTGCAAGAAGACCCTCTGATATGTTCAATTAAATGACCTTTTAAGCTAAATTGACCGTCTGCATAGACGAAAAGAGCCATATTATTGCTTCGAACAAGGTAATTATTTTACAGTCTTTCTTGTATATACGGTAACCAAACTAATCGCTCTGCCAAATAAGCGGTGGTTTCTCCAAAGTGTGAAACTGTACTGCTCCCCCGCAAAAATAATACAACGGCTTTTTCCATTTTTCCAAACCATAAGCGGAAACATTAAACTTACTTAGTTTCAGTTCGGTATATGTCCTTAGTTTTTTCTGAAATTATGGTCATTTTTGGCAACCCAAACGTTTTTATAGAAAAGGGTCAATTACACAAAAGAATTATGCAGAAAGTAATGGTGAAAGGACTGAGTGGAGTCCATTTCAATCTGTAACCATATGAATGACAGCAAAATTGGACGTCCGCGAAGCGGGGATCCGATTTGTTTATCCAGAACATGATTTTAAAGACAGAGTTCGACGACACAAAGTCCTATAACCAGTTTATCAAGTAATACAACCTCCGAAAAAAGAGAAATTACTATCAACACTTTAGTTTGTTTGTAATGACGCTGACATTGCCATGTCAACCTGCTTTGACGAGAACTCACTGCTATTACCCGGTAATTCAAATAAATGAAATTATTGGTAGGGAAAATTATCCATTTTGCTTGCTTCTGAAAGGTGAATTGTCGTTGTCGTGGTGATCGTTTACTTACTTATGATTGGCTCGTGAGTCAAAAAGTCAGATTGTGATTCGTTCTTTCAGATAATATCCGATAACAAGTTCAGTGTAATCGGCCAGTTGACAGACAAATTAATGAATAACAGAGAGATTAGTACTGAGACCAAATTGTAGATTTTATTGTAAAGTATTGTAACCGGTAATATTTGGTCAAAGGGATTTTTTCTTGAGGTACATTTTTCAGGGAGGGTTTTAAAAGAACTGAACTGTTTAGTTCAGTTTTAATTACACTTATAGGCAGTTTTGCAATATAATGATGCAGAATAATCAGAATGATTATTATGGACAAGTCTTTATTTAAGTAGGAGGATGGCAGAAGGCATGGAGGAGGGTAAATTGCTGTTGGAAAATGTAGGGGATCTTGAATGGAGGTCTAGGCTTTGTACCGAATAAAGGAGCCGTTAAAAAATGCTGTTGAACAAAGGAGCTGTGAATGCTTTTATGACAAACACGTTTTACCTCCCTCCACTGCCCCTGCAAATTGAATAATTAATCAACGGTCCTTAAACATGACGAACATTGTTACCTGGCCCCTCAAATGAATGAAAGCAGTTCTAACGACAATAACGACGCGAGTGTGAAAGTAGCGTCAACTTTAGATCGAAAAGATCTTTTAGGATCCAAGCGTGCAAACCAAATAAGTATACTTAAAGTTTTCAAACGTTTTTTATATAGACTTATTACTGACTCATAGATAGCAAAGTGCTAATCGAGGCGGGTCAGTCTTGCAACAAAAACTTGACGAGAAACAAGAGATTTACAGCAAGCGAGAGAGAAAAGAGAAAAGGGAAGAAAGAAAAAAGCACTAAAATTGACATTTTTTGTAGCAACTATGTAAATAGTTTAAGGGCAAAAATAGGTTGTAGAGAAAGTAATTTGTTGGTGTAAGCTGTGCTTTCTTTGGATAGAGTTTGAGACTTTTTCATAATTTTGTTATATTCAATGTAGTCATCTTCGGCCAGTAATATATCTTACAAGACAGGGCCGTAGCAATCCTTGGAAAACTATAGGGGGGCACAGCCTAGGGCCAAAAGTGCGAGCCTTCTAGGGGGGTCCGGAGCATCCTCCCCGGGAAATTAGGAAAATTAGCTTTTCTAAAAACGAATTTCCTGGGTTTTAAATGCCATTTGAAACAAAATCAGTGTCTAAAACTAGTGAAACATTGCCCGTTTTTCTCAGACTTTCGGCAATTTGTTGAACTTGACACATTTGTTGGTGAAAAAACTGGGGGTTGGACTGGTCCCTCCGCCCCCCCCCCCTTGCTATGGCCCTGCAAGAGACTCCTTCATAAAAGTAAGCACAAGAATTTTTAATTAGTCTTGACATGCGAACAGACGCAGGTTAAGTAACATTATAGCACATACATATATGTAAACAAAAATTGTATTTTCATTTATTTTAATGAATACTTAAAAGTATTTAGTCATTGCTTTCCATTAAGGTTTTTTTAACAAACTATTTATATCTACTACAATCATGACATACCGTTTTTGCACGAAACTGGATCTACTCTTAAACCAGCTGACATTGAGATGTTTGTACATATTCCAGTGCAAGGGATATATGACCGGCACAACACACAGAAAAAACCAAAAACGAAACTGCTTTAACAAAGATACCAAAATGTATCATCAAAATATAAAGTGTAAATACTTCAGGCCCGTAGCCAGGATTTTTGTCAGGGGGGTGTAAATTCGTAAACTTGGACTCTTATGGCCGTGGTGTTTTTTTAGTCGTTTCGATTTACGTTAACACCAACTGTTACGATAAACCTATTCGGGCTTCTTCATTGTCTTCTTTAAACCTCCAAATGCGGACCTTTTCTGGGTCCGGGGGGGGTTGCGTACGCACCCCGCGCATCCCCCTGCCTACGGGCCTGATTACTTATTATCTTAATTCTCTGAAGCAATTTGTTACTTTATAAAGTAGAGGCAATTCATGCTTTGTTTGTCACTATTAGTATGCTCTGATACAGGGAAGCACTAAGATGACTAGAGACAGTACTCAGTTCTCGCCCAACTAACCTCAACCGTCCTCCCTTCCTTCCCTACCCTCCCTCGGCTGGGCTTCCGAGAATGTCATTAAGTTGCTATTTTTAAAAGCACCAATTATGTCCGTTGGGCTAAAGACGTCCCTGAGGTCGCGTGAGTCCACCCCGCAGCTAGTCCCAGGGAATCTTTAAGGCAGCTGGTACGGCTACGGCTCAGACAAAGTTAACTGAATTTTCTCTTTTCTTTCATTTGCAACCAGTTTCTTCTTATAATGTTTTGTATGAAGGAGTGCGAGTCGACCGAACTGCAGAACTTGGTTGTAAAACAGAAATGAGAACGGAACAATTTGTGTATTCATGCACGTTTACGTTCTCTGGAAACCCCAAATCGACGGTCTTCATGATGTAAGTTGGGCTCTACGGTGGCCAGCTTGTCAGTTTGGTACATGCATGTTCACGTGCACTGAATTGTCACGTTAATTAAGCCTTTTGTTTTGCGCCTTCTTCGTAGACGTAGCCGTACTAGCTTCTTAAACTTCCCAATGACAATCTGGCACGGGGCGTTTTAGGTCACCGTCAAGTTTTCAAGTTTCAAGTTACTTAATTCCAGTTTGCAGTGTCTATAATACAACATTTTATAAATATGGAGAAATGGCGATAGGGACCATAGCAAACCATAAGGTCCCACTCATCTCTCATTTCACAGCTGGCTTTAAGATATACTAAAATGATAAAATGAAAGGTAAATACTAATCTCACGTACACCACATGGAAAAAACGAGAGGAATATTAAAATCGAAAAAAATAGTTTAGCCGAATCCAAAACGGGAAAGTACACTGTCTGTTTGACAATGAAAAAAAAAGTACTGACAGACTGAATATCAGGTGGTAATGAATTACAGAATTTAGGACCGTGCCATTAAGAGAACATTTCAAACTGTTTGTTCTAGGTTTAGAAATGTAAAAAAGCCTGGAACTCTTTGCCGAATGGTGACCATGAATTTGAGTATTTAGAAAAAACAACCTGTTCAAAGCTTCAGGAAGCACCTTAACTTTAAACTGGGACAAAACTTTACCACTTTGAGACTGATAAATAGAGCTAATTTTAACGGGATTTTTAAGTCCTTAAATATTGGTCAATGTGATTGTCAGCATCAAATGCTTCTTTTTATATACATGCAGTAACTGCGTATATACAGCTTTCTTTAAAGACAATCAAACGGTTTAGATTTGTTGAATATGATATGTTAAACCCCACACACTGAAACAGTAATGCAAATAATATGTAAGCGAACAATAAAGTTATATGCAGTAATTGCGTACAACTTTCTCTGAAGGACAATCAAACGGTTTAGATTTGTTGAAAGGCAAAAGCTTCCTTGGTACATAATTCCTATAGTATTGCTTTTGAAACTTTTCTTACAACATTGTTGATAGTTGGATCCACGTCAAATGCTCTTCAACACGACACCTATTAAATAGTTTCTTTACTGGCACCAGCAATGTCTTGATTGTTATTCTTGAGGACTTCTCCCAAATCATACTGTTGAAGTTCTAATCTAAAGTTATTTATGTTAGCTGCTGATTTCTCGCGATAAGTGGTCCATGTACTTGTTAATCTTTGTCAATGCGTTTTTGAAAGAAAAGTAAGAATGAACCATCAGAAAATTGAAATAGTTGCTCTGGTCGTTAACAAATATATTTTGTCACGAAGATATGTGATGTATACCTCTTATTAGCCTCGTTTGCTCGGTCCGTACGGCAAGTTATGGACCGAGTTATTTCCTTCCTTTTATGGCCCAAGCGCGAAGCACCTGGGCCATGAAAACAGGGAAGGAAAAAACGAGGATCCATAACTTGCCGTACGGACCGCCGGAGCAACCGAGGCTATTAATAAGATGTTTATGAAATGGCTTTCTTGATTATTTGAAGCAAGTGCGGCCGTTCCAGAACTAGAGATCCGTACGGCTACTTACGGACCTGAAAATGACCAATCACAGAGCGCGAAATCAGTCAGCCATATAATAAATAGAAGCTATTCTAGGAGGACGGGTAATCAAGGGAAGAAACAGTTTTGTATTGATTATGTCCAAAGCTCTACTCTCGAAACGAAAGGCCCTATTTGATCTTTGACAACAGCATTAGCCGCAGACATGCACGTTCTGACAATACGTCATTGCATGTTTGTCTACGAATGGTTAGGTTTGTCCAAAAGGTTAGGGCTATCTAAATGTTGTATCTTTACCCAATAGCATCTCTCGTTCTCAGGGCAAAAAATGGCTTAAAATTTGGCTGTTTTCCATGGTAATTGTGACGTTACGTACGGACGTCTTGTACCTGAGTTACCTATTGATCTGTCACGTCGTTGTCGTTTCATTTCATCCTGATAATAAGGAACCAATTTACGCTCAGGTGATGATTTACTGGATGAGATACAATACACGCTTTTTTAAAATAAGAACCAGTAAATTTGGCCGAAGCTCATCTTTAAACTGTTCTTAAACTGTTCTTATTTCCATACGTGGTTTAAATCGAATAAGAGCTAACTGTAAGGTATTGCAATACATGTATTGGAAAACGAATCGCTTGGCGGGCGTATTTTTGATCGATTCATCCCCGCGGATTTATCATGAATCATTTTCCCGAGACGAGCCCGAGCCTCAGCTTGTTCTTAAATTGTTCTTAAATTTTGTCCAATCTGAGCCTCGTTTTACTGTAAAGTTGTACTTATAAAAAAGCGTGTAAAACCCTTTGATAAGAAGTACTATTTTTAGTTTAATTTTAGTTAATTTGGCGAGTTTCTAAGATACCCTATTTTCAAACGCAAAATGCAAAAAAAAACTCTAAAAATACAAACTTTATACAAATACTGAATATGGATGAGTATAACAAGTCTTGTCTGCCCTCTGGTTTAAATCAGTGCATCACTCGCCTTCAACATTTCTTCGCTTCCAGTCGATGAGACAGCTGAGTTAACGCTCGTTGATTATCGATCACATGAAGATTCCTAAAAACCGGGGGAAAAAATAATTTGAGACCAGTTCACTGTTCGTCGTGATCAGTAAACTATTAATAAACGAACAGATCAAACAGAATTGACAAAAGTTTCTGTTGCACGAAACATTTTTTTAATGCATATTCACATTTCTTTCTGATAAAGAGCACTCGGCATGCAGCGAGTAAATGAAAGGGAACAAAGCACTTACAAAATATATACAAACGGCAGTAGTATCTGGTCAGTTAATATACGTCTCTATATATTATAATATATTATTGTTACTTATTATATGGCGATGATACATCGCGCGTTCTGATTTGTTCTCGAGTGGTTGGGATCAAAATGACCTACGAGAGCGAAAACGCGGATATGCGAAGTAAGGAATTTCCGCTTGCACCATGTTAATGTCGTTTTTACAAAAAAATGCCACATAAAAAAATATTTATTTAACCTCAAACGTTCGATCTTTACGGCAAATCTGATTAAACCTCGGCCTTAAAACATTGACCTCTCCTTCACTCGGTCACTACAGAAAATCCTCGCTAAGTTCGATATTTCTCTGCAGACTTACTCTCGGTTAAAAAAAAGTTGGTACGAACACACAGATCCTGAAATGTATAAATCCATGGGAAGAAGAAGCGATAATTAAAAGTTAAAATAATCAATCATTTACAATATAGTATAATAAATGTAGGGTAAGAAAATAAGCTCAGGTAAGTAGACTGCAGACTCAGAGAAATTTAGTTTGGAGACCTGAACATCGCAACAAAACCTAGTTAGATTCTTAAATAAAAAAAGTTTCACTTTTTCAGAAAGTTCTGATTGGCAGTTGTCTAGATGATTCAGAAATTTGATTCCACAATGAATCAGACACCAATTTGAGTGTGTGAAGTTTTTTTTTCTATACTTGTTATGGAGAACTGTGCATATGATGGTCTTGCGTTATGTGAATGAGTGAAAATGCATAGGAAATGGATTAGTCAGATTAAATGAAAACTAACTACCAACTTCTAGTATCTACAAACATTTCAAAAATGAGAATGGTTTTATATACACCAAGTAACATATGTCACCACTTGGAGATCTTCAAAAAATGTAACAACAAGATTTTTTTTACTGTTTGATTTTTGAGATGTTATTTATTAGAGAGAAGTCATCCTCTCTAAATGTGCCAAGTGACCTTTACATAACAATACCTTTTGTTACAAGGTATTTCTATGCAAGTTCAATCGTTTTATAAACCTTTGCATATCAAACCTAGTATTCACTTGACAATGGCGTCTTGAAGACACCGAAACGTCGTGCAATAAAAACTAGCGTTAGTTTCCTATCACTATCCTTTAGTTTAGTATTATGCTTTTCAAAGCAACTACTTAAAAGAAGATTTTAAATGTTATTCTTATAAAGCTGTCGTCGTTTGAAAACAATGTTTTCCGGCATGGTTATGAATCTAAGCCCGAGATTGTCCTGATTTTATTCTTTTATAAAAGCAAAAGAAAAGCAAGTAAATGTTGATCCAGTTGATAAAGACTAACAAGTAAACAAGTTAAAAAAATATAGCATTGCATTAAAAAAACACTGCTAATTTCGACGAGGATGGGATTCGAACCCACGCGTGCAGAGCACATTGGATTAGCAGTCCAACGCCTTAACCACTCGGCCACCTCGTCCGAATGAAAAGACTGGTGTTTAAATAGAACGTCAAAACTAGAACACGTCGGTCTTTTCTTTTGTACATTGTTTGCGAAACGTTTTCAGTTTCTATGGAAATATTCAATCGAGATTTTTCACTAAAACATTATCCTATACAGCAATAAACAGTGCTTTCAGTTCAAACTGAATCAATTAGCAGGTATGTGATAGAGCAAAGCGAAAAGGGTTTCTTATTTGAGGTTACAACTTTGACAGCAGCCGAGTTTTTGACAGGGTTTTAGAAATTATGGTGTCGATCCGAACTACAAACCTGGAACAGTACGCGGATCAAATCAGTTGTTTTGTTTTTTTTGCGAGACCTGCTACAAGTTGCGATCTCTAGAAATTTATCACAAAAAATTTCAGAGACAAACTAGATAAAGACAGCTTGAGTTTTTCTGACGTATTCAATGCCAGTGGCTTCGGTTTGGTCTTCAGTCATGTTAATCATTTGCTTAGTATATCTCTCGCCTAACGTTCATAATATTACATGTACTAATGCTGCAGAACAATTCTTATCTCACTGAAAAAATTTCATGTTTTTTCGTCGTTTTCAGCGCGAGAACGAGAAGACCGATTCACACGTGACAGCGCTTTGCGCTCTGATTGGCTGAACGTGACAGCGCTTTCCGTTCTGATTGGCTTAGGCGTTTCCTGGCTGAATCAGGAAAAAATAAAAATAAAAAAATAAAAGACTCGAATTTAATACCCGCTCGCCTACAGCCGCGAGTAATAAAAAATAAAAGACACGAATTTAATACTCGCTCGCCTACGGCCGCGAGTAATAAAGAAGTAGAAACTATTTGTTGCTCACAAGAAACAGGCAACGAGATTCGCTTTTCTATAACTAACGGCCGCCGTTTTGTAAACCTCGCGCCAAAATGTTATTGACTGTCGGCGGAATCAAGCTCAGGACCTTACAGAAAATCAGCCCGATAATATGGGAACTGTAAATCGTCCCAAACATCTCAATAGGAAATCAATTTACCACCATTTACAAAACGCTTTTTGAAAATACGAGTTTTCTTTCTTATTCACTGAATCTTTATTCCTTTATAAGATAGTAGAGCAATTGGTACTGATGATTTTACAAAAGAAAGTGAGCAAAGAATTTGGTAGTGTTAATACAGGACGCCATCATGCAAACCTCCCATTGTTTTGGAAATTGTTGTGACGGCTCGGACGACCACAAGGGGATCAACTTTGTACTGAAAAATTGAGAAAAATGTACTGAAAAAA
>JAOBYE010454974.1:1037-13677 GCA_025403585.1 Parazoanthus swiftii | reverse complement strand
TTACATCTAATATAAATTAACTTAGTGAGGGGGCATTCACTTTTTAGAAGGGGGAGGGGGGTGGGCCGGGGGAATCTGGGGGTGGGTCATGTCTTTTTACACTGCCAAAAGGGGGGTCATTGAAATCCGGCCCACCCCCCCTTCTAAAAAAAGAATGCTCCCTAAGTGGTGAGGAGTCTACAAGAAGCATATGTTCTAGAATACCAAATCCAAATATCAGTGAATGAGTGAATGATTGAATGAATCAATTAATCAATCAGTCAATCGATCTGTTAAGAATTCAGATGAGATGTTTTTCATTTGTTAATGTTTCAAGTGAATTACATGTATTTCTTTATGAAGAATACTTCGCTTAATCTTATCCTGGAATCAACGGTAGATTAACAGCGAACTACAAAAAATTAGTAGAGGCTGAGCTGTTTGAAATGTCATTTTGATTAAATAATGGGAAATAGAAAAAAGAACGATTGCTTCGAAAATTTATGTAAAAGCGTCGGTTGTTATATTGTTTGAAACCTTGAGTTAATTTTGGATAGACTAAATGTCGAATCCTCGGACCTCACACTCACGGCCATACACCAAATCATAAGGAGTTCTTACACCTCGCACACCAACAAAACCAGATCGCGCGGCTCGTCAATCAATCGATCGAGCCTTGAAGAAACGCCTCGCAAAAACAAGAGCTGAACACTAGATAAATTTACCGTTTTATCAGTTTTTTGAACACATGCAAGATGTAAGAACTCCCTGTGCTAGAAGACAAGGTATGCAATCGTCGTTCACCTTAGTAGCGCCGTGCTCTTGGTAAAATTTCCAACTAAAGCCGTCAGAAGATATCTTCAGTTTGTAACTCTTCACATACTCTCCCGAGCTGTAGTGCGACCCTTGTGTCGCCACGCCACAGACAATTGAGACTGCACCCAAGTCAACCTGGAGATACTCGCTTGGATCGTTGCGTCGGTTTACATGAGGGACCCAGCAATGTTTTACGTGGTTTAACCTTCCGTTTTGGGGATGCCACCTATTATTATAGGTCGACGAAGCTGTAAAGCTTGAATCAGGCAAAGATCCGCCAACTGCGGCTCCCAACGAGGCGCCGGCGTTTGAACAAGACACTGGAACAACTAATCATAGCATAAGTTAATGAGATGGTTAAACTACCAAGTGTTGCAGTAAGACTTACAAACTGATTTATTGGCCTCTTCTGTCAGCAGTCAACTCTATTATATACTGTGTTTTCGCCATCATCTACCTTCATCCACCATTATTCGCCACCATTATTCGCCACCATTCACCATCACTCACGCGGACACTCGCTATATTCGTTACCCAAAGTAACAAAAGCATCAAAGATTAACAAGCAGGATTTCAAAATGTTCGGGCCATCAAGAAATACATTTCAGCACTATAAAGTTCGATCACAACCTTAATCCCTTCCTTACGTCCTTGAACGGCTTGATCAGGATCTGTAACATACTTACATAATCCAAAGCAGTCTAAGTGTGGTGAAATCATTTATTTGTAGTAGTTGTTAATTTTCATCTAGTGCTAGCAACAGAAAACTCATTGAACAATCCGCCTTCAAGCGCATTTAAGGTACTTCGCAATAACAGCATCAATTGTAAATTGAAGAAACAAGATAGAATACAGCCCAAATGTTAAAAGCAACAGATTATAGTTTAACGTTGCAGCAATTACTCAACGGCTCACCTTTCAGTTGTACAAAGGATTTTGATTTCAGATTTAAAACACTGGAAGCTATGCAAAAGTATTTCCCCGAGTCCTCTACTCTCGCATTCCTTATGAAGAGACCATTGTTGTGTATTTCAGTACGACCAGCAGGGAGCCCCCGGTCTTCCCGTTGCCAAGTAACGACAGGTTGAGGTTTCCCCTTAACGACGCATGGCATTTTCACGTTCTCTCCAACAAAAGTAATGAGGGATGGAGGAGGCTTGGTCACAAATTGTGGTGGAAATACAACAACTACCTAAATAAGTAAGTAAGTAGGTAAATAGGTAGGTAAGTAAGTAGGTAAACAGGTAGGTAAGTAAGTAGGTAAGTAAGTAAGTAGGCAAATAACTTGGTAAGTAAATAAATAAGTAAAAGAATGAGTAAGTAAGTAAATAGGTAGGTTGGTAGGTAAGTAAGTAGGAAAGAAAGTAACTAACTAACTAACTAACTAGTTAACTAACTAATTAACTAACTAAACGAGTGAATAAGTGACTAAGTATTCAAGTAAGTAAATAAATAAGCGAGTGAGTAAGCTAGTAAGTATTGAGTCGCTCTTTCAAAACGACAACAGAAGTTACCAAACCTTGTGTTATTTTCGGTTAATGTGGTAATTAGTTAATTTTAGTACTCAGTCTTATTCAGTCCCTGTGAATACCTGAGTGTGGGCGGACTGTGTTCCCAGCAGGTTTGAAGCACGACAAGTGTAAAGTCCCGAGTCACTTTTCTCTACGTTCCTCAAGCTCAGCTGCCCATTATTAACCGCAATTCTCTCATCCGGGAGCTGATTTGGTGCTCTGGACCACGTGATCTTTGGAGCTGGATATCCAGTCACGTTGCACTTGGGAAGAGAGCCAGTCTTGTTTCCTACTAAGTATATCAAGCCAGGGGCCAGGGAAACGCTTGGACGGACTGTGTGATGAAATTGTGGAATAGGCGCTTTATAATGGACTGCATGTGTCCCGGCGTGGGTGCAAAAACAGATACATATTTTTTCTCGAAAAAAGCACAACTTTATCTTATGTTGTAAATGTTTCGAGCTGAATCGAAGATATGAATTTATCCTGTTTCGTACCCGCCACATTGGGATCGCTTGCGGTCCAGCATGGTGAGGCTAGCCATGTGTTAAAAAGGGCCTATTAAGGTATCTTTCCATTGTACGAGTAAAACAGAACCTACAGCACTCTATTATTTACTGCCTTAGCGTGCTGCCGGAACACTCTGTCTATTGCTGAACAATTATTTCTCGTTGCTTTGAATTGAGTCACTTTAACAGTCATGCGTAAAACAAAGTTAGAGTTCCGGTCGGCGGATCAAAACGATTTTTTTGGGAAGAAAACTGATAAACGATAAACCTTCAAAAAACACATGGGTTGCGGCCACCAACAAAACCCTCTGCGCCGCATGACGTGGCTTATAAATAAATAAAATTTACAAATTCAATATTTTTTGTCAAAAATCCCCCAAATAAAATTAATTGGCCGATACCATTTTGATATTAAATAATGCATCAGAAAGCGCAGCTTTTAGTTTGTTCGGTTTGAAACTTCTTAAAACAAATGTTCTCTTAGGATAAGATAAGATTAGATTTCCAAGAACAATTTGAAATTTCGTCATTCTTGTCTTTGTTGTCTCTCTGTTAAGTTTTTTTTGTTTTCTTCTTTTCCCAAATATATATAGAGTTGTTCAAATTTCTTGAATGGCATTTTAACCTTTTCAAAACTCTAATTGAAAAAATCAAATCCTATGATGAAACAGAATGGTCTAAATCCTTATGTCAACCCAACAAAGAAACTATGCAGAAACAAATGGTAGTTAAAAAGCAGCTAAAACACTCTGCTTAGAGTATTTTTTTCATAAAAAATGAACAATTGTACAAATGATTCGAACTTACGAAAGAAAATAACATTACAAAGAAAACTCTGAGAATACTTGTATATATAAATACATTACTAATTGGACTGTGAACAACTATACTACTCAAAGTTTTGAAAGTACAGTTCTAAGCAATAACGGTTTTGTGGGATAAGATAGTTACTTCAATATTTTGGTTATATGTTTTAAATGTTAGTTAATGAAAAGGACGAAATCTAGTGATACTGTCGTGAAAAAAGCGCCCCAGAGCTCAAGAGCTACTTAAGCACTCACCGTTAACTACGAGGGAGCTGCGAACTCGTGCCACACCCAGAATGCTTTGCGCCTCACACTGGTATGTTCCCCTGTCCTGGGACCGAACATTGTTGATTTTCAACCTTCCGGATGATTGAACCTCTATTCTGACTTTCGCTAGAGTTCCCTTTATCTTTCTCCACACAATCACGGGTGGGGGATTTCCTGTAGCTGAGCAGTAGAAAGTCGCATGATCAGTTTCGTTTACAGTGAGCAATGGCGGTGAGATAATCACCCGGGGCGCGGCAGCTGATTGGCCAGGTTCCCCTCTCGGACCTGTCGGTCCCGGCATACCTCGCGGCCCGGTTTTACCTGTGTTTCCTTTCGACCCTTTTAACCCTGGCGGTCCTCGCTCTCCTGCTGGGCCTTGCAATCCCATCATTCCTCGAGGCCCACGTTTTCCCGTTCGGCCTCCATCTCCACGATCACCTTTCTGCCCCGGCATTCCTCGAGGCCCCGGTGGACTTGGCGGGCAAACGTGGTATCTAGCCGTGCAATATCTCTGCAGTATTACCTGGATGTCTTTAAAGCTCGTTGAGTTGCCCGTGTTTCCTCTGCCTCCTTTGTCACCTGTGGCTCTTTTGTGGCGGGGATTGCCAACATCATCTGGAATAACATCGGGTTTGATATAAAAATATGCTAGAAATAATGAAATTTCTGCGCAAGCATTATCCTTTCTTGCTCTCACGTCTACTTCTCACATATATTTTTTTCTTCATACATCGCCCACTCATGACCAACCAGGAGGATTGGCGTGCCAGGCGTGCTGCTCGGCTAAGGCCGCCATGATTGATTGATTGATTGATATATCGCCGGTGGAGGTTTTAGGACATTTTTATTCCACCGGCACCGGCCTTTCTTGTTAACAAGATCGATAACTGGCATGGAAACAGACTGTCACACATGGTTGGTGCCGGGGAGGTTAGTTTTTACAAAACAACCTTCTGGGCGCGGTTGTTCGAAAGAGGGCGATTGGATTTACCTCCTTGAAGGTTGATTTTGGCTGTCATTTCGGGTTCACGTAATTGGGTTTCCTCAATAATAATTTGGAAAGACCTGACGTTTTTCTCGATGAAGGAATTCGCTTAACCCTGGGTAAACTTAACCCCCTTTCGAACAACCGGGCCTTGGGAAACTTAAGTTAGTAACAACATTGAGAAAAACGTATGTTGTTTCTTAACCACAAAAATATATTAATACCAAGTACTGTCAGGAAAAAGAGAGAGCGACAGAGAGACAGAGACAGAAAGAGAAATAGAAAAAGAGACAGAGAGAGAGAGAGAGAGAGAGATCTCGAGAGAGAGAAACAGAGAAAAAGAGAGAGAGCTCCCCTCTCTATTAAGCCTCCTCTCGACCAATTATAACCCCTCTCTGCCCCCTCTCCCAGACCCTCCAAAGGGAAAGGTATGTATGAGAGGTACATAAAACAGTTGTTGGGAAATACCGTACGTAGTTTAGCGGTCGAGCAATCTTGTGTCGTGAACTATTGACTAGCCAACAATTATCAAAATACCAGTTGTCACAGCGGATCATGATTATGAAACACACGCGGTCAAACTATGACTGACACTGAGTGGTTAGATCGGTTATCGCATGCTGAGAAAAGGGGTTAACGAGAGGTCGTAAACTGTGTTAACTTGACTATGAACAAACTGTTAAATGTGGTTAAGTCGAGAAGTCCGCATTCGTCAACTCTGCGAGTATTTTTACGTCGTGAGAAGCATTTGACTTCTGAATAACCCCCCTCTCTTATGGCCCTCTCCAGAAGCCTAAAAATTACAATAAAGGTTGGATCAACCACAGACTGCTAGTTTGTGTGTGAAACGTTTCACTCAAGAGGTTGGCAAATTACAGACCCGCTTGTATTGCACCATAAAAATGGAACGAATTTGATGAAAGTAGGACGCATCGGATAAAGTTTTTCGTGGAAACGACACTTCATCCGTTCGATCTTTATCCGTTCCGTTCCATAAATGGACCACAAACGTCTGTGTAATGTGCCTTCGGTAAATGTAACATTGCCGATTACTAACGTTTGGCATTGGATAATCTTGAAAAAGCCCTTCGACAGATCATTAAATCATTTTTTAAGTTACTGCACTGAATAGATAAGAAATCCATGAGTTGATTGGGTCAACCCGTTTTTGAGAAGCTTAGTTTCAAACATATATGCCTAGCGCCATCTAAAATAAAGTTCGATTAACTCAGGTCACGTTAAAATCTAACACGGTAGACTGAAATATTGTGTCTTACTCACAATTTTACCTTTAAATGCCAACAACAAGAAAACAAGATAAATAAGGGTCGCTGAGGTCATGTGCGGTCGTAATGAAAATGGAACGTTATAGGTTTATTCCCACTATCGTCAGCAAATTAAAAACTGATAGTAAAATGTAACGATGTTTGATCGTATTCATTCTCATCTAAATTGACCTTCAAATGCTCTAAAGCTGGTGAGCTCTTAGCTCCATCAACAACACGCGATTACGTGCAAGAATTTTCACAACTCAGCAGTATGTGCTTTGAAACAATATCCTTTGGTCAAGTTTCTTCATGTCCTTATCATATATGCAAATCTTTACAATAGTTTAAAGTGCGTTTTCATTTTAAAAAGCCCGTCATAACGCTTAACCCATTAAATGTACCTTAATGCACTTTAATTTAAGCTAGACTTAAAACAATTACGTACAAGAGTTAATCAACGAAATGCTGATTTTGGTTGCTAAGAATGATCGATTAACTGGTGTGCTAAAGTCAAAGAAAGTTTTAAAATTGCCTCGACCTCTATACAGAAATTTAGCCAGATCTTGTGTTTTCGGTCACTGCAACATCTTCTACTATACCAGTTTCTGGATATCGTTCTCGCAATTAAATGAAACTATGACAAAATTTGATAATTCTGACAATTCATTCTCACCCTGCATCGTGTTTTGCTGTGACTGCGGAAGTCCTTTGCCCGAAGAAATTAAGTTTGCCTCAAGCATCTCGATTTTCTGGTTCTGCTCCTGAAGTTTGAACTCTGTCCGTATGAAGCCAGCACAGTACAGAAATACAGCAAAAACGGAAAGAACCGTCCCGGGAGAGACAAAAGGTTGTCTGCTAGTTGAATCCGACATGATAAACGAACGTCGAGAAACTTCTCTTGATACAAGCACTGAAGGAAACGACTTTTTGGTTCGTCAGAAAGCGGAAGTTATGAAAGTGTCCGGTCTGCGACTGCTGTTTTTGCGTAGTTCCGCTGACTTAAAGGGGGCTTCCACTTTCATCAAAGTTTCTCGCACAACTCCGTCATATTCTGCCGATTTGAAGAATCATAAGTTTTTATCACAGAGACCTAGTACACTAGTACGGCAGTTTGTAAAAAATCACAAATATTTTGAGAATCTTTACGGATAATTGGAGTTAGAAATTGTATTAGAAGTTGTTGATTTTGAAGGAATTATGTTTTTTTTTGGATTTTAACTAAGTTTAGAGTTGGCTAGTTTGCTAAGTATTCGAGAAGTGGCTTTTGTTCGCTCAGGAACAGTTTTTGTTGCGCTGCGTCATTTTTTCCTTTTTAAAATCTCCCTTCCCATCCCCCTCATTATAAGAAAAAAAGGAAAACACAAGAATAACGTTTTAGATGCGGGACAGCCATAAGAAAAATTATGGAAAAAGAATGCAAGAATCAAGTGTTCAAAAGTAAATCAGTGCTATTTTTGTCGCTTGACTGACACTGTGTAAGCCGTAGTCTTGAAGCTGAAACAAAGAAAAAAAACTATCGTTGAAAACATGCAGACAAACCACAATTGTAAGTTGCTTTGTATTGCAACAATTTAACCAGCTGAAACAGCCGAGAAGTGAAATATTATTTTTCTCGGGTCACGTATGATTTTGCCCCGAATTTGAGGTGGATAGTGAAGGATATTCCCCGAGCCGCGAATGTTTTTTTATACATTAATATGTAAAATTCAGAGAGCGCATAATGCACTGGTTACTATCGGTTTTTTTTAATGAAACCTAAAATTATAGTAATTCAATATATTGTTGAATAAAGTCCAAGAGTCAGGAAAAAGTTGGCAGTGCTGATAGTAGTGTATAAATTCCATTTTTTTGAATGCTTGCAAGTTTGGTCTAGTTGATTTTGCTATCTTCCTTAGGTTTGCATAGAATTACAACAGAATACTGAAGTCAGTAAGGAATAACCGATTTAACGTAAGGAGTTGAAATTCAGTTAACCTAAACTGACAAGAGCGAGAAGATTTGTTGGACCGTGGAACCAGTTCAATTGCCAGTTTGCTGTGTCGATACGACAATTGTTTTCGTGTGCCCTAGGAGGCAAAATGTTCCTGGAAAACGGCCCTAAAGGAACGAGAAGATTTAAATGAACAGACGTAACAGCTCTCTAAACAGACTTGACTTTAAAAATGATGAAAATTGAAAAGGACTCTTTTTTATAGCCTGTAACTCTATCTGGAGAAGGGGCGAAAATATTTTTATTGCCTCATATCTTAAAATATATGTTGTCCTTTCAGGATCGTAGCAACCTAACGTTTATGAATTTTCTTTTAACGCCATCAGATCTTTCTCTAAAATCTTTTACTTTTATAACTCAAAGCAGAGATTTGAGAAGCATTTTTATTTTACCAATGAATTATCTAACTTAAGAATTAAAGCTTAGATTTGTACAATCAACAAAACGGGAAACCTTAGCAGTTAAATGAAACAGATCCTGTTTTGCTCAAAATGTTTATACTAAAATTTGCATTTTCATGAAGTTCAATACTTGATGCTATTTAAACTCGAAAGACGGCCTTTTAATAAGGTGTTTCCTAAGCTGCTTTCAATTCTTGAATCGAAATATCATCTGGACAAAGAAGCACGTTCAATAGATGTGTTGCCATAGTGAAGGGAATAAAACGATTAGCAATTTGTTTTTTCCTTGTTTTATCACTCAAAAGTTGATTTTAATGGCTCAGTTGCCTTCAAGGTAAGCACAATAATGGAGAACGACAAATATTATGTTTCAACCCCGCTGCATACAGTTACGCTGTTGAGTTCTATTTGGCTGATTTCCATATATGGAGAATGGTTCATTTGGTACGCAAATAGAGTCTCTGGACCTTTCAACAGCTGGTTTTGGGCTAAAAGCGCGGCGTCAAGTCTTAAATCTTGCAAAATAGAGCATCTGTATAAATTTCGCTTTTGCTGAACCACATTTTCACAAATAATGACATCGAAAAAGGATGGATTTGTGAGCTCTTTGCAGTGACAAATGCTTTAGACATCATGAGTACATCAAGAGTTCCACTACGAGGAAACAAACTCTTTTTGCCAAAATTACAGTTCCAAAAATTGGAAAATAAACCACTTTCAAACGTATTGCAACTCGATGAAAACAGCACTGACAGCGAAGACTTGTGGGATGAGGGTGAAAAGTTGATGACTGGTAACTCTGAACTAATTCCAATTTGGAACAACGAAGCTCAATCGGCATCTTTCACTCGGTTCAATGTCTTGCCTCCGATTCCTGGAAGGCGATATTCACCGAAAAACTTTGAGCAAAGCAGGCTATCCGCAAGTTTAGGCTCAATTCCGGACAAGCCATCTTTACCAGACGATGCTAGTGGAAAGCGAACACGACGTAATAGTTACCTTACACGCCAAAAAGCGACAGTAGAGACGGATGAAGGAGATAGCGAAAGTAGGAAATCTTGCTCTCAAAGAGAAGAGCTCTTGCCAAGAGCAAAAAGCCAATCGAATAAGCATCTTCAAAGAAGTTACTCGGAAACAAACGCTGCTAAAAAGCAAAGTGATAGAGTAACTCCAATGTTATCGATTTCAGATTTTTCTCTTGAAAGAGAAGGATTAACGTCTAAAAGATGTAAAATTTGCAGTATTCTAGGCCCAAATGAAAACGACGGAAGTTGTTCGCATCGGCAAAGAGTCGGCTTGGAAGAAAGCATTGATAGATCGCTGCAAAGTATAACATCTTCCAGGGTTTCAAGGACAAGAGTAAACGAAACGGTTTCTTGCTTGAAGAGGTTTAACTCAGAAGGAATATCGGCAAATAATAAAAGTAGTGGACCAAATTGGAAAGCCAATACTTTAATTTTACCGAAGAAAGTAGAAAAGTCGGACTTTCCCGGACACGAAAAAAGACCTTTGAGTCGTTGTCAAATAAGTTTAGATCTAAATGAGATGGAATACCCCGCCGCAGAAACGCACATAGATCAGAATGGTAATGAAGAAATATCGTTTAAATTTGATACATGTGACGCAAGCAGCTCTTCGACATTAGTTTCTAGCGAAGAGAATGATCTTTTTTCTTTGGCAAATATTGGAAACTCAATGAACTTTGAGTCACCACAGATTCAAATTCTTGTCGAGTCAATCGACGATGCAAAGGAGGATTTGCAGAAACAAAATCTTGGTGTACCATTTACTTCGACTCGAGAACAACGTAGAAGATCAGCCTTATGCCGAAATAATACCAAGCAAGTTGACGACTTTTTACTTGTTCATAATCTAAGGGATTTGGGACTGCTCTAAACAACCTTAACAAAGTGGACACGCGTACAAGTTATGATGTCAAAGTGCTCTTTGCTAACTAAAATGTTTGTGAAGTTTGCATTTAAGTACAAAACATAAATAAAAATCTTTACTGATATACGAAAAAGATACAAATACTGATTATATCTACATGTATAATTAAGCTGAAACAAACCACTTTAGTATTAAAAGAATGATTTCTGTTTTTTTTCCTGTCTTTACATATCCACAGTACCTGGCAACAAATTCGAAATGTGCGCATCATGACTGATTTAATTGAATTTTGTTATCGCGATGGAGTTTTAAATGTGCATTGACTATAGCTACTAACCAGTGCGTTTTAAAGCTATTTCTATTTTCAGATTGACACACAAATAAGAAAGAATAGAATTCTTTAAAAGATTATATAAGCACACAAATGTACGCGAGCATGCAGGAAGAATTACAATAAAATTTCCTGATATATTTGAGCAGTTTGAAAATATTTTCACATTAAAAGGCAACTAAGAAAAAGGCAGAACGCAACTTAGGATATAATGATTAGACACACGTCAAACAATTGCGTTAAAAAGAAGAAAGGCTCTCGTTTTCTGAGCAGTCTTTCATAAACATGGTCCTGAATACAGCGAGGTGAGAGTCAATTCAGCACGCAACAATTACAGAAAACACCTGCAAAGAGGCATAATTTACATATGTTGTTGTTTGACAAAACAATCGAATTTATTTGTACTCTAGCTATCTACTATATCCTTCCGTATTTTTGTTAATAAAACATAAACTCTTCCTTTGTTTGTCCTTTTCAACTTTGCTGGCGATTCTTCGTTTTTTACAATCTTTCATCGGGCTATTTTACTCTTTATCAAATCATATTCAGGAAAATAGAATTGGATCTGATATCGAGAAATGAATAGTTATTTCGCTTTTGATTTTTGAAGTTAATTTTGCTAAAATGGAAAAAACCGAAGACAGTTGTATCTTTAATTTATGCCACATTTGACATAGGATTAATTGATGTTTTAATGCATCTGCAGCCTTTATATGAGTTCGAAGGTCGTAAGCTCTCAAGACTCGATCGGTAATGGACAATTTTATTGTCACTGGTTCCTTTTCACTCATAATGGAAATTTTATTAAAATGCTGATTTTTTCTAATCAACTTACAGTCTAATCCCGAGCTGAGTCGACAAACAATCTTTATACCAGAAAGCTTACAATTGAGATTGTAATTATAAGAACTCTGTTGCGGTTGGTGTTTCTTTATATTTGTTTTCAGTGTTTCATACACAAATTCTGTTCAAACTGATGTTAATTTCAGCTATTTAAACTTTGAAAAAACAATCTGAATGCAAGGCCACACTAACTCAACTCCGCGGTTTGGCCGGAAACTGTACGCATGCGCACTGTTTTTGCAGACTCAGCCACAGCTGCCACAAGCGTTGCAGTGGGGCAGAGCATTAACTGAGCGGTCCTATGAACCCGCCTCGGCAGCTTAGTCTACGTGCAATCTACACTGTAAACCCTAACAAGGGCGAAACTACGAAACAGCTGTCCATGGTTGCTTTCTAGACTGGCTGCTCGGAATAAGTTGGTTGTACGCATGCGTACTGGTTCTGGCAAAACCGCGGAGTTGAGTTAGTGTGGCCTTTCAGATTGTATACTGATTTATTGTTTACTTGAGGATCTTTTTGTTTGAAAAGCGAGCTGTACTTATACGTTCGTCGAATATTTCTGCTCCGGATGCATAAAGCCTGTTGCCACTGTGACTCGGTGTGAGCAGCGAAGTTGCTGTTGGAGCACTAGGCCACATTAATTAAGTGTGTAAAAGCGGCCTATTTTCGGGTTTTCAGCAAAGGGGGGACCCAATGCGAAGTTGGTCGGAAAATTCAAAAGTATTGTTTGGCCTGAAAGTGACGTATTTTACGCAGAAACATGATAATGATCAAAATTATGTATGCAAACACGATCTTCTAAAGTTACGCTAGCCTCCTCCGCAGGCAACTCGGTGCGGCGAAACTTTGGCAAATATGGGCAAATATGAGGCTAATGCAGGTATATGATAGTTGATGATGGACATAGAGGTTTAGTGATGGCAATTGATAGTGAGGCGAAACTTTGGCAAATATGGGCAAATATGAAGCTAATGCAGGTATATGATAGTTGATGATGGACATAGAGGTTTAGTGATGGCAATTGATAGTGAGGCGAAACTTTGG
>JAOBYE010454863.1:0-13679 GCA_025403585.1 Parazoanthus swiftii | reverse complement strand
TTCAGTTTAGACCAAGATAAAGAACAACGTGTTGATAAATTTACCTATTGAACAGTTGTAGCCAGTGTATCCTGTTACACAAGAACACGTGTAGGTGTTGACTTCATCTGTACATGTTCCACTATTTTTGCAAGGGTTTGGAGAGCAGTCATCAATATCTTAAAAAGAAAAAAAAATGACAAAAAAAAAGTGAAAGTGCTTTTTTAAATGTTTGCTAGCTTACAAATGAATGATAAACGGCTATGCATAGTTTTCCACAAAAAACATGTTAAACAAGTGAATGCCTTAAGATCGTATGCAAAAAAAGGACAGTCAAAAAGAAATGTCATTTAACGGAAATTCGGCTTCGCATTGGAATCGTTTGTTTTGAAAATACTTCAAGTTGATCATATAAGAAAATACGTGCTTAAAATTGTACCTGTTGAACAGTTATTGCCGGTGTAGCCCGCTTTACAAGAACATGTGTAGTTGTTGACTTCATCCGCGCATGTTCCACCATTTTGACAGGGGTTTGAAGAACAATCATCAATATCTTGAAAACAGTAAAAGGCAAAGAAAATCTGTAAGTGCTTTTCTAAATGCTTGCTAGGTTACAAGTTAATGGAATTGGCTTTGTATTATTATCTATAAAACAGAAGCACGTGCAACTGCTTGGGTAATGTATGCGAAATAAGCACGGAGGTTTAAACGCGAGATAAATGGACAGTTGTTCAGCAATGACATTCAGCAAATAATTTACTTAATTCAATAAGAGTCCTTCGTTCAAATAATTCTCTGGTTGGTCTAAGAACAAACTATATGTTCACGGTTGTACCAATTGAACAGTTGCAGCCTGTGT
The DNA here is from genome assembly GCA_025403585.1 of Parazoanthus swiftii. Classification (NCBI taxonomy): domain Eukaryota; kingdom Metazoa; phylum Cnidaria; class Anthozoa; order Zoantharia; family Parazoanthidae; genus Parazoanthus; species Parazoanthus swiftii. Next base: position 12,841 of record JAOBYE010454863.1, on the reverse strand, counting down.
AGCCCGCTACGCAAGAACTCGTGTAATCATTGTTTATTTCATCTGCACATGTTCCACCTTTTTGACAGGAACTTGGAGAACAATCATCAATATCTTAAGAACAGTAAAAGACAATGAGGATTTTTGAGAAAAGTGTTAAATGATTTAAACGTTCTTTATGACAGTTATACGATGAAAGTCTATCTATAATTATTCACAAAGTGCAATTCAACTGCTTAATATATCCTAGCGTGCATGATTAATTGAGAACTTTATGAGGGGACAGTCATGAAGCATTTTTAAGCATTAACGTTCAGAAGGAAATCATTTTCAGTTAAGGCCATTCTTTTGATAAATTCCTTTGAGTTGTTAATTAAAGTAAGAAAGTGTGAGTTAATAAATGTACCTATTGAACAGTTATAGCCAGTGTATCCTGCTACACAAGAACACTTGTAGTTGTTGATTTCATCCGTACACGTTCCACCATTTTTACATGGGTTTGGAGAACAATCATCAATATCTAGAATAAGTAAAGAAAAGCGCAATTAAATACATTTTAGAAATACGAGTTAAATTAGAAAATTGATATTGATTTTTAAACTAGTTTACTTTCGAATTTATGTCGTTCAATTCGGAAAGCCCCCAGTTAGACTAAGTTAAAAGAATATGTGTTGATAAATTTATCTATTGAACAGTTGTAGCCAGTGTATCCTGCTACACAAGAACATTTGTAGTTGTTGATTGCATCCGTACATGTTCCACCATTTTTACATGGGTTCGGAGAACAATCATCAATATCTTTAATAAGTAAAGAAATGCGCAATTATTTACATTTTGTAAACGCGAGTATAAATTACAAAATTGATATTGATTTTTAAACTAGTTTACTTTTGAATTTATTTCGTTCAGTTTAGACCAAGATAAAGAACAACGTGTTGATAAATGTACCTATTGAACAGTTGTAGCCAGTGTATCCTGTTATACAAGAACACGTGTAGTTGCTGACTTCATCTGTACATGTTCCACCATTTTTGCAGGGGTTTGGAGAGCAGTCATCAATATCTTAAAAAGAAAAAAAGCGACAAAAAGAAATTGAAATTGCTTTTCTAAATGTTTGCTAGCTTACAAATGAATGATAAACGGCTATGTATATAGGCCCGTTTACACTACTCGAAAACAGTGAAATGGATCGCATAAAAAGTGGAATTGATCGGATAAATGTGCTCGTGTAAAAGAAGATTATCCGTTTCATTTTTATCCGATCCATTCCTAGAAAGGACCGCCGAACTATATGCGGTCCCTTTTGGGAACGGATCGGATAAAATTGGTTCCGTATCCGTTCTTTTTTTTCTCGTTGCGCCGTGTAAACGCTCTAAACTCTTTTGGGTACCGAACCTCCTTGAGTTTTCTGGACCAGCTATGATTTCAGGACAGCGGTATACTTCATGCTCGCTCCTGATGCTTCACAGCAAAATGGAGGAAACGAGTGGGGTGAAAGCTAAGGCGAAAGGAAAGAAACCTGCGAATACGGAGGAGAAGGAAAAACATGTGTGAAAAGATGAGGAAGTTGAAATGTTGCTTGACATTTTTGGAAACGAGACGATTCAACATTCTTTAGATAAGGCTGCCAAACACTCCTTTCTATCGTGGCTTTACATAAAAGCAAAGTCATTAAAATAAATGGCATTCTCATCCGTTTTGATTTTCTTATCCTTTGTGCTCTAGTGATTAAGTACTGATTAGTTCGCATTTGAGTTTTTTTTTGCAAAAAGAAACCAATACATCACCAAGTCGTCCATCTTGAATCTTAACTTAAGAACATGCGCACGATGTCAAAAAAGGAATCAGTAAACATTATGACGGGCTCAAGCAGTACCGGACCCTTTCTTTTACCCTGTAAACAGTACCGTACCCGTTCCAGATAACGTTGATTACGGACCCAACTTTTATACGATCCGTTCCAAGATTTTGTTTGTGTAAACGGTTATATTTTTAATGGAACGGTAACTGTTTTTATCCGATCCGTTCCATTCAATTTAACGTGTAAACGGGCTTTAGTTTTCCACAATATTGCATGTTCAAAAAACTGCTTTAGTACAGTGTGCAAGAAAAATACAGTCAGGAAGAAATATTACTTAGCTTGACTCGATCGGCTTTGCATTGGAATCGTTTGTTTTAAAAATGCTTCCAGTTGATTAAATGAGAAAAATACGTGTTTACAATTGTACCTGTTGAACAGTTATAGCCGGTGTAGCCCGCTTTACAAGAACATGTGTAGTTGTTGACTTCATCCGCGCATGTTCCACCATTTTGACAGGGGTTTGAAGAACAATCATCGATATCTTGAAAACAGTAAAAGGCAAAGAAGATCTGTAAGTGCTTTTCTAAATGCTTGCTAGGTTATAAATTAATGATATTGGCTTTGTATTATTATCTACAAAAACAGAAGCAAGTGCAACTGCTTGGGTAATATATGCGAAATAAGCATGGAGGTTTCAACGCGAGATAAGTGGACCGTTTTTCAGCAATGTCATTCAGCAAATAATTTGCTTTCAATAAGAGTCCTTCGTTCAAACATTTTTCTGGTGGGTCTAAGAATAAAATAAGTGTTTAAAATTTTACCTATTGAACAGTTGTAACCCGTGTAGCCCGCTACGCAAGAACACGTGTAATTATTTACTGCATCCGCACATGTTCCACCATTTTGACAGGGGTTTGGAGAACAATCATCAATATCTTGAAAACAATAAAAAAAGAAGAATTCAAACGTATTTTACTAAACAGGTCAGGTGACAATTAAAAGAAAAATGGTTATCTGCATTTATCTACAAAGTATCATCCAACTGCTTAGTGCAACCGAGCGTGCATATTTAATTAAACTTAATAGCATTGCAAGCATTGTCGTCTAGAACAAAATGGCACTTGAGGTAAGGCCGTTCGTTTGAAAAATCAGAACATGAGTTAAGAATAGTACCTATTGAACAATTGTTGCCAGTATATCCCGCTACACAAGAACACTTGTAACTGTTGACTTCATCCGTACATGTTCCACCATTTTTACAGGGGTTTGGAGAACAATCATCAATATCTTGCAGTAAGTAAAGAAATATGCATTAAAATATAGTTTGGTAGATGGAATTTAAATTTAAAATTGACACTGGTTTCTAACCGAACTAGTTTACCTTTGAGTTTGAGCGTTCAGTTCGGAAAGTCCCTTGTTAGGCCATTATCAAAACGTGTGTTCATAAATTTACCTATTGAACAATTGTTGCCAGTATATCCCGCTACACAAGAACACTTGTAACTGTTGACTTCATCCGTACATGTTCCACCATTTTTACAGGGGTTTGGAGAACAATCATCAATATCTTGAATAAGCAAAGAAATGGTTAATAAAATACATTTTATAAATGCGAGTTAATATACAAAATTGTTATTGATTTTAAAAGTAGCTCCCTTTCGAGTTTAGGTCGTTCAGTTAGTTCAATTCGAAAGGCCCTAGTTAATCCAAAATAAAAGAACATGTGTTAATAATTCTACCTATTGAACAGTTGTAGCCTGTGTATCATGCTGCACAAGAACACCTGTAGTTATTGACTTCATCTGCACATGTTCTACCATTTTGACAGGGGCTTGAAGAACAGTCATCAATATTTTAAAAAGAATAAAAACGACAGAAAGAAATTGAAAGTGCTTTTTAAATGCTTGCTAGTTTACAAATGAATGATAAGCGGCTATGTAAAGTTCTTCATTATAAAACAAGTTCAAGTAATTGCTTTAGTACTGTATGCAATAAAAGGACAGTCAAGAAGAAATGTCATTTGGCTGGACTTCGGCTTTGAGTTGGAATTGTTCGTTTTAAAAATGCTTTTGTTTTATCAAAGAATAAGGTATGTTTTTAATTGTACCTGTTGAACAGTTGTAACCAGTGTAGCCAGCTACACAAGAACATGTGTAGTTGTTGACTCCATCCGCGCATATTCCACCATTTTGACAAGGGTTTGGAGAGCAGTCATCGATATCTTGAAAACAGTAAAAAGCAAAGAGGATCTTTAAGTGTTTTACAAATGCAAGCTAGGTTGCAAATAAGTGAAATTAGGTTTGTACTATTATATACAAAAACACAAGGACATGCAACTGCTTAACTATTTCTTACGAAGTACGCGTCGTCATTAACGCTTTATGAGAGGGCAGTTATGAAACAATTTAATTCAGCAGGGATTTTCCTTTTAATAAGAGTCCTTCGTTCAAACGTTTTCTGGTTGGTCTAAGAACACAATCTATGTTTACAATTGTACCAATTGAACAGTTGTAGCCCGTGTAGCCCGCTACGCAAGAACACGTGTAATTGTTTACTTGATCTGCACATGTTCCACCATTTTGACAGGGGCTTGGAGAACAATCATCAATATCTTGAAAACAGCAAAAAAACACAAAAGTATTTAAACATATTCTACTAAACACCTTCAGGTGGCATTTATGCGATAAATGGTTATCTGCAGTTTAGATAACTATATAGAAGGAACATAATAGTTTATAATAAGAGTTCTGCTATACAAGAACACCATTTTGACAGGGGTATGGAGATCAGTCATTGATTTCTTGAAAGAGCGAACAATATTCGTTTAATTCCTTAAATTCCTATGTCAAGGCGTAGTTTACGCATCTTCATTTGTGTTTAAGGTTGAGCTACAGAACGGTAGTGCGTTTTACCGGATACAACGCTGTAGATACTCCGAACATCGTTCACTAGATTAAAGGAACGAAAAATTCGCTAATAGCAAGAGTGATGTGAGAGAAGTTTATTTCCTAAAAAGACATACTGAAAGCAATTAGTAAATCCGTAAATCGATAGACGCGCAGTTAGAACATGGACAATTTCTTTTAGAACATTTTAAGTTAATACATCAAGAAAGCAAAAAAGCCTGTTCTTTCTGAGCAGCTCTTCATCGACCAGCTTGTTTTCCTAATTCATTGCTTAACAACGTACAGTATCTTTTCTTTCATATCTTGACCTTCACCTTCAATTACTTCGCTTTTTATTTAAGAAACCTTTTTTGAACCTACCTTTTTGGTTCCAGCTTTCTTCCCGGAGTTGCATGGATATTCAGTTTTCGATATAGACGCATGGACGCTCACGCTATACAAAAAGCGCGCGAAAAATTGCCAGCTTGTTCTAAAACTTATAACCGAGGCGTCTACCATTATAACCGGGCCATATATAAACTGAAAATTAGCCCACTGTTTAGTGCTGGTTCTGTCCCTCCTTGTTCCACCATTTCTGCATTAGTCTCGCGAACAGTAGTCAATGTCCTTTTGCAATAGAAAATCAAGTAGAGTTAAACTGACAAAGAAGAAAGATGGATAAATCAGTTAACGGCTTTCACCTGTTGAACAGTTGTAGTCTGTGAAACCTGCTGCACAAGAACACTTGTAGTTGTTGACTCTGTCCTTACATTTTCCACCATTTTGGCACGGGTTTGGAGAACAATCATCAATATCTTGCAAGAAAAAACGTGTTATAGATTAGAAAGAAAAGATAGCAGTAAAGAGCTTTATTTGATTGTAGGTTCCGAACAGAAAAAAGTTATCATTTCAAAAGCTCTTTACCAAACGGTTTATCGTTACCAGTTTTAACCGGTAAAGCTTTCTGCGGGAAACCTGGACATACTTTTCGATTGCCGCTGCACAGTCAATAACAGGCTTACATTCGGTAGGTTCTTGCTGTTGTCTGAAGGCGCCATCTGAACTGGGGTTCTGTCAGTGAGCTGTGGCCCGAAGTAACAGTCAACAAAATGTTTTGTAAACTATATACCTTGAAATTTTATTAAGTAGATTAATTGTACAGAAGAGCCACAAGAACTTATACTGTAATTTACCACTTGCAATATTACTGTACAGGGTTTTTATTGCTGCCTTGTCTTTCACCATCTTTTGAATTTCTGTTCGTGAAACAAATGTATCAGTTTCCTGTTAATACCGACTTGGTTTCCGTATACTGGGTGAAAGTTGAGACCTCAAAACAATCTCGCAGTTCAAGTAAAGCTACCGCAGCATAGTTTTGGAATGGTTTGTCTGTTTTCCTTTCCTAAAGCCATAGTATCCCTTCTCATTTCGTTTTCTTGGTCCCATTGATCAATAACTCCAAGACCAGATTTTTTATATATCATTACCAGCTTTAAATATTTGTGATGAGTATCGTCAGCGTAAGTCGATAACATGGTTTGTTTACTTGCACATAACAAACAAAGCTTAAGAAACACAGACTTCTCATTTCATCGTATTCTACTGCGTCAATCCGTTTTAATATCATTGGCAAGTGGCACACGCAGCGCTTTTTCATTTCGCACAGCCCAGCACAGACAATCTGGTATAGCACGACATAGCATAGCAAATCATAACGCAACACAGCACAACACAACGTAAAATAAAACATTGTAAATATATATGGTTTAATATGATATGATATGGTATGAACTGAACCATGCACTGAGATGTAATGTAATATAATACAACATGACGCAACATATAATATGATGTAGTACAGTTTGATCTGTTTTCTTGTGACATTGAATTTATCCTTTGAAACATTAACGAAGCAGCGAAGAAGACGCGTTGAAATATTTCAATTTGTCAAATTAATTGCGAAAACAATCGTCAATGTAACGAGCTTACGATAAACGCGTTTTGTACACACTATGTAAGATTTGTACTTAAGAAAATGATTCGCGCTTAACATTCATCTATCACTCTATGGATCCAGGTTGAAATTTGGGAGGGCACGAGACCATTAACCGACCAGATTGTTTTCGTAGTTTGTTTTTACATGGTAAAGTTAAGAAGTTCCCTTAAAATATATTTTTTGATCATCATCTTCATTTACTACTGATTTTTCATTTGAAAACCTAGATAGCTTTGTCGTGGTGCTTTTCTGCGTTGCGGTTAGGTAAAAATCACAGCTGTGTTTTGATGATTACAAAATAATATGAAACATATATCAAAGACGATACGTGAAAAACTCATAGTCCCTTGAAAATCACTCTTTTGTATAAAGCAGTTAAACAGTTCTGACAAAAAATACCTATTGAACAGTTGTATCCAGCATAGCCTGCTACACAAGAACATATATATTTGTTGATTGCATCGGTACAATTTCCGCCATTGTGACATGGATTAGGAGAGCAGTCGTCAATATCTATAGACACAGAAATGAAAACACGAATTAAAGTTGATCCATTCAGTTAGGGGATCAAGAACGGACAACAAAGAACTACCACATTGTGCATCACGTACATTACTAGTAATTGTAAATGCATCCTGCTGCTTAGTAACACTTGGATTGTATTTTATTAAAAATTGAAGAATGTTTAACGTTTTACTCTGGTATCATTTCCGATACTATCTTTTATATAGGACTATGAAAACCTACAAAGGGCAAAATACTCTTTTCTTGTATGGATACCCCGCGAGAGCCAACAGTTCTATTTTCCTTCCTTTGTTTTAAAAAGATAGCAAGAGCTTTAAGAAAGAAAAAAATCGGGACGATAATTTATGGGTATTGACCTCGAAGTTTGTTAAGAAGAGATAATTACTCACTTGTCTGACAGTTATTTCCGCTGTAGCCCGCTTTACAAGAACACTTGTAGTTGTTTACACCATCCGTACATGTTCCGCCATTTTGACACGGGTTAGGAGAACAGTCATCTATATCTGAGAAAGTATTAAATTTTAAGACGTTTCTTTTTTCTTTCACAACAAATCTTGCATTAAAAAGTGCTAAATTTTGGAGCAGCTTTAAAATTCTTACTCACTTGTCTGACAGTTGTTGCCACTGAAACCAGCTCTACAAGAACACGTGTAGCTGTTGACACCATCCGTACATGTTCCTCCATTTTGACACGGGTTAGGAGAACAATCGTCGATATCTGGGAGAGAATTACATTTTTGATAAATGGCAAGGTTTGTATAAAAAAAGTGCTTTGAGTTCGTACAATTAAACTTACTTGTCTGACAACTATTTCCAATGTAGCCCGCTGCACAAGAACACGTGTAGCTGTTGACACCATCCGTACACGTTCCGCCATTTTGGCACGGGTTAGGAGAACAATCATTGATATCTGGGAGAGAATTACATTTTTGATAAATGGCAAGGATTGTATAAAAAAGTGCTTTGAGTTCGAGCAATTAGACTTACTTGTCTGACAACTATTTCCACTGTAGCCCGCTGCACAAGAACACGTGTAGCTGTTGACACCATCCGTACACGTTCCGCCATTTTGGCACGGGTTAGGAGAACAATCATTGATATCTGGGAGAGAATTACATTTTTGATAAATGGCAAGGATTGTATAAAAAAGTGCTTTGAGTTCGAGCAATTAGACTTACTTGTCTGACAACTATTTCCACTGTAGCCCGCTGCACAAGAGCACGTGTAGCTGTTGACACCATCCGTACATGTTCCGACGTTTTGACACGGGTTAGGAGAACAATCATTGATATCTGGGAGAGAATTACATTTTTGATAAATGGCAAGGTTTGTGTAAAAAAATGCTTTGAGTTCGAGTAATTAGACTTACTTGTCTGACAACTATTTCCACTGTAGCCTGCTGCACAAGAACACGTGTAGCTGTTGACACCATCCGTACATGTTCCGCCATTTTGACACGGGTTAGGAGAACAATCGTCGATATCTGGGAGAGAATTATATTTTCGATAAATAGCAAAGTTTGTATAAGAAAAAGTGCTTTGAGTTCGAGCAATAAAAACTTACTTGTCTGACAACTATTTCCACTGTAGCCCGCTGCACAAGAGCACGTGTAGCTATTTACACCATCCGTACATGTTCCGCCATTTCGGCACGGGTTAGGAGAACAGTCATTTCTATCTGGGAGAGTAATATGTTTTTGATGTTTTTTGCTTCCTTTTACTGTCATGACCAGTCATGCCTAAAAAACCTATAGTTTTAAAGCAGTCAAACTTTACTCACTTGTCTGACAGTTGTTCCCTGTGTAACCAGCTCTACAAGAACATGTGTAGCTGTTGACACCATCCGTACATGTTCCGCTGTTTTGACACGGGTTAGGAGAACAATCATCTACATCTGCGAGAAAAGTTGACATTTACATTTTGCATTGCCTAGACTACTCTTCGTAATGCACTTTTTCAATTTAATATTTATAGAAACTCCTGAAATATTTTGACAGGCACGGCTTTGCGGACGAAAACATTAGAGGAGAGAAAAAGGGGCTCTGGTCGCATATATATTTATATATGTATATGCCTTCGCAAATTGACCGTCCCCGAAACTCAGAGGATGAGATTTTCCTCTTGCATAAGAACACGTGTAGTCTGGTCAATACCTCGAGCTCATGTTTTGCCACTTTGGTGCAGGTTAGGTGCTCGACATAGTCATTTTTATCTAAGAGTATAAATGATTTTCAATGGTAACGGACAACGTTTTAAAGCACTTACTTGTCTGACAGCTATTCCCTGTGTAACCAGTTATACAAGAACACGTGTAGCTGTTGACACCATCCGTACATGTTCCACCATTTTGACACGGGTTAGGAGAACAATCATTTATATCTGGGAGAGTGATATGTTTTAGATATTGCTTTTTATTTTTATTTTTACACGACAAACCATGCATTAAAATGCTTTACTTTGAAGGAGTTTTAATATTTACTCACTTGTCTGACAGTTATTTCCGCTGTAGCCCGCTCTACAAGAACACGTGTGGCTATTTACACCATCCGTACATGTTCCGCCATTTTGACACGGATTAGGAGAACAGTCATCTACATCTGCAAGAAAAATTGGCATTTACTTTTTCGCATTGCTTAGACTACTCTTCGTTATGCCATTGCTCAATTAATTACTTAGAAAAACTCTTGAAATATTTTTTACAGAGATGGTTTTGCAGGCGTAGAAAAGCAATAGCAAAGAGAAAAAGAGGTTCTGCTCGCCCGTGAGTCTCAGAGGTTTTTTTTCCCGCTGCACAAGAACACGAGTAGTCGGTTTAATACCATGCGCCCTTGCTCCACCACTTTGGCGCAGGTTAGGAGTTCGACAATAGTCATTTTCCAACTAAGAGCTAAAATGATTTTCAATATTTACCAATAACGTGTAACTGTTAACACCATCTCTACATGTTCCGCCATTTTTGCACGGTTGGTAGAACAGTCATTTATATCTGCATGAGAGGGTACATGCGTAAACGAGTTTTTAAACATGTCCAGGCTCCTTTTTTCTAAAAAAAGGAACACGTGTAGCTGTTGACACCATCCGTACATGTTCCACCATTTTGACACGGGTTAGGGGAACATTCATTTATATCTGGGGGAGTAATACGATTTGGGTGTTTGCTTTTTCTTTTACAACATACCTTGCATAAAATGCTTTACTTTGAAGCAGTTTAACTTTACTCACTTGTCTGACAGTTATTCCCAGTGTAACCAGCTTTACAAGAACACGTGTAGCTGTTGACACCATCCGTACATGTTCCACCATTTCGACACGGGTTAGGAGAACAGTCATTGATATCTGAGAAAATAAGAAGATTTTGATTATTTGATACTTCAATTTCAACTACTCCACAAAAAGGTGTTTTAAGTGCAGTAAAACTTTACTCACTTGTCTGACAGTTATTTCCAGTGTAACCGGCTCTACAAGAACACGTGTAGCTGTTGACACCATCCGTACATGTTCCACCATTTTGACATGGATTAGGAGAACAGTCATTTATATCTGGAGAGAAATATAATTTAGATGTCTTAGCACTTTCATAGTATGCCCTGCAAAAATTAAAATTGTTTGAGATTTAAAGCGATAAAACATAACTTACTTGTCTGAAAGTTATTATCGGCAAAAACGGGCACATTGTTATGTTCTTCTCTACTGCTCGTTGTCAGTTGCGTGAAATGCCCCCAACTTATGTTCCATAAAAAGTGTTAAAACGAAGTTAAAATTCTAAACGCTTTAAAGTTGAAAAGTAAGCCATCCCTGTCCAATTACGTTATTATTTAGAGGTTTGCCTATTCGAGAATTGACTTGGTTGTGTTTCGCAAATCATGCGTACATGCTCCACCATGTAAAGTTGGCACGCTGAGGAAGACCGTTCGTTGATGTCTACAGAGTTTTTGCCTTTCCCTTTTTATAACTAACAAACACTTGTAGCTATTGCTGTGAAACATAACGTTTTCTTTAATTTAATATTTAGACAAGAATTAAGTACTAAGTTAGTGTTGGAGTTAAAACAACTTTCTTAGTCAGCCTTCCAAGTTTCTAGATTTTTAGGACGGATGAATAATAGGAATTCCAGGACTGGGGCGGTGGCTTAATTTCCCCCGTTCTAGGGTGTCGAGGTCAAGTGCGATCAAGTTAGTTGGGTTTACTTCATTTATAGATTTATTTTTGATACAGGTGCTGGTGAATGGGCTAACGCTAGGTTAACTTCCTTTACTTCTTCTGCTATAGTTAATAAGACATTAGTTTTTCGCAAGGTATGTATGTCTACATTTGTCTATACTACTGCTGTATCAGCTTTTTCTAAAAAACGTTGTCTCTGACTAAAAGGTTTTTGAATGTTAAGAGTTCCAGACGTTTCAACCTGCATTTTAATCGAAGCTTTCGAGTTCAATTTTTTATTCCATTGAAGAAGGCCGAAGATATCGGTTGAAACATCTGGAACTCTTAACATTCAAAAACCTTTTAGTCAGAGACAACGTTTTTTAGAAACAACTTTTATCTCAGCTACCATGCCTGACTACAACAACCAAATTTTGTATCAGCTTTTGTTGCAGTTCTTTCCCTTGGTAACATTGTCACTAGTTTTGACTGAATTATGAGGTGCTATTCGCAGGATGATCTCCTTTTGCTTGGAGCAAACATTCTAACCTACTTGGAACATAAGGGGGAAAGAAGAAAATGGTCAAGATTCCCCTTGAAGTAAATTATACTCTTCTTTGTGGCAGTTCGGATGTAAGTTAATTACCCGTCGGAGATCTTGGAACAGTTTTTGAAGATCACAAGGCCTCAAAAATCCGTAATACATTCACAACTGTTTGAAAAAACAAACGTACTCACTTCCATTTTAGTTTCCTGACACTAGATAAAGAGTACTTATCTTTCTTAATGATTTACCATTTTTCTGCAGCAAGTTGACTTCAAAAATTTCTAATATCTTAGAATAATAATTATACTCACGGCCAAGTCTCTGTCAGTTAAAGAAAGATTCGACATATTAATTCTGTCGAAAATTAAAAAAAAAAAAACCCAAACAGCCGCAACAGCTTGATAGTACCGCAACCCTTCGTAAAATTATGCTGGACAATTTTAAAAAATGTGTTTTCAGATTGTAAGTTAAATTTTCAAAAAAAAACTCGAAGAACATTTACAGGTTGGTATTCTACATTGTTAAGTTTACCGTTTTTTACGTTTTTTTTTTTTGCAACAAGATTTGCTTTACTTACTTGTCTGACAGTTATTCCCAGAATACCCAGCCCTACAAGAGCACGTGTAGCTGTTGATCCCATTTCTACATGTTCCACCATTTTGGCACGGGTTTGGAGAGCAGTGGTTAACATCTATGACGATACATCGATAAATTAAAACTTACTGAATAAAAACTATCTGTATCAAGTATTTATCTGCAATGCGATTTTGAATGAAAGTTATTTTCCCCACTTATGAAACTTATCATATACCTTATGATGCAAAGAGATATAGCTCAGGATCCACAAAATTGCAAATACAAGAAAACTGTAATGAAACATAATCAGACTCGTTTACTTTTCTTGCTGTTTTGTCAAAAAAGTATTTCCGTTGCGAGTTTGATTTAAACTTTTAAATGGCCATTTTTTAG
>JAOBYE010454752.1:287-13680 GCA_025403585.1 Parazoanthus swiftii | reverse complement strand
AGAACAACAGAAATGGCTTATTAACATTAGGTTCGGCACATGTGAAGTTCGACGTCTGAACTAGGCCTGACTTACTGATATTTCAGGGCTTCCTGTACTTCGGCCGGCAGCGAGTGAAGTAGCAAGTTATAATAGCTGCTCCATCTGACCGCTTCATCTATATCACCAAGGTCAACTAGACACTCAACAAGTTTCAGCTGTAGCCATTGGTTGCTACCAATCGACGTCTGGACATTGTGAGAAAAGTTACAAATTCAACTTAGACAAATGCTGCAAAGACAAGTAGCAACGAAGTTTAAAACAAAACGTATCAGCGATTTTTACAGTTTTACAAATAGTGCAAACTATATCTGTGAAATACAGTCAAAGCAGCCACTGACAGTGCTTGCTTATTTGAGAACGGAAATTAAACAGTAACATTTGTTGTTACAGCCTCGCTTGATAGTCTATACTAGTTTGAAATAAAACTGACAGAAGATAATGGAAAACAGTGGCAAAAACAGTAAAACATCACAATGCAAAAAAAATTAAAAGCTGCAATGAAAAGAATAGAAGATCGCAATGAACGACAATTCATTAAATAGCACTAAAGATGACATAGAACCATTTAAAGAAAGAATAGTATAATGAAAAAAACCCGATTATTTGACAATTGAAGTAAAAAAGAATGAAGTGGCTGGGAAAAAGAATTCAACAAATAATTTACACGGAAAAAAAATGATAAAGATGATATAATTATACTCGTAATTACCTCGATAAGATTGTCCCACTTCGTTGCTGCTGAACGACCTCTCTTAGGAACACACAATAAAACAAGCATCAGTCTCGTTTTGAAAACGCAATGTTCACATCCTGGCAAACATTTGACCCTAAATAAAGTAATCCAAGTAACAAGCAAATCTGTCGATTACGGCTAAACTTACCTCTGAATACTTTTTCCTAAGAAGAAACAACAGTCCATTCAGGTTCTTTCCCTTGAAGACGTTTGGGTATTCCTCTAGAAGGAAACGGTTTGTGAGAAAAAAGTCAGCAGAATGTTATGCTTTTCCAGATTTTGTGGTCTTGTGCGATAACACCCAGCACAAATTTTATGAAATTTTTTATTTTATCAACACTAATACTATCAAATGGAGACGGTAATTGCCGATACACACATCAGTGCTCGTACGTAACATGAAATATATTTCTCCACCAAAGACGGAAACCTCCGAAGAATATTTCAAGCAAAAGGTACAATAATCATTCACCTTCATTTAACCGCCAAAGGATAGACCAAGATTATAAAAGCTTGTTCGCCACTATAATTCAATGGAGGCAATTCTTTTCGTACCAGAACGAAATTGCACAAACCGAAATCTGACGCTTCTTTGCATACCGTACAGTGTAAGCGACAATACTCAAGGTAAACGTTATTTTATCTGTTGTTTCAATATTCTTCCGATATTTCTATTCTTATTCATTGACAAAATCCTTTCAAAGTTATGAGCTTGCACCCACCGTAACCGCACGCTATTTGACTTTTTGTATTGAAAACACGTCGTTTTCATAAATTGTTTTGACTCTGGGAATTTTTTGGGTATAGTTTTGAAGCAAGGTAATTAATGGGATTTGAACCAAGGCTTTATTAACCTCTACTAATCTCCAGGGGACGTATTAAGCAGAACTTTAAGGTATATACTACAAGGTGTCAAAGAGAAAACTCTGGAAACCAATACGTTTGAATCCAAACAACTGCAACATGTATGGAAATCAAACAAAATCTAAAATTATTTTCTTTCTTTCGTTAAAAAATAAGCAGATCGCATAGCATCTCTCTGTACTCTGGAAACATTAAGCTAGTACGGCTACAGCTCAGACAACGTCTACTGAAAACCGGCTTTCTTGTTTTCTCTTTTCTTTCGTTTGCAACCTATTCTTTCTTATTTTTTTCATGAAAGAGTGTGGATCGACCGGAATGGAGACGTTGTTGTAAAACTGAACGAATAACGGAACAACTTTGGTATTCAAGTTTACGTTTTCCGGATACCACAAATCAGTGGTTTTCACGTTGTAACTTCGGACTCGACGGTGGCCAGCTGGTCAGGTTTGGTATACATGCACAGGTGCAGTGAATTGTCTTCGTTAATTAAGCCTTTTGTTTTTCGCCTTCCTCGTAGCCGTAGCCGTAGCAGTACTAGTTTCTTAAAGTCCCTACTGCCTTGAACTGTAGGCTCCAGCATAGAAGCCGATACACGTGCACACACCTGGGTCCAAATCAAACATCTTCACCAAACGTTCGGCCAGTTTGACCAGGCCCTTGTGTGTCAGCTTGTGATTCTTGGGAGTATAGGCTGGTGTCACAGTCGAGCTGCAGAACAGACAGGATAACGTTAAAAACACAGAATACAGCTACTTCGAAACAGGTTGACTTCTGCAAACCTGAAATAGGCAACAGAACACTGGAATACCAGCCTTGCAAATCACGAAGGGAGCTCGAATTCGGTTCATTATCGATCAGGGGACTTGCAAAACCTGGCCGACGACTGAGCCAGTAGCATAACAGGAAACAATCCGTTTACTTGAGAAAACAAGACAGTTGCATATGTGCACAGTTGAACACGAAAACACTCCCAATTTTCGAGTTTTGTTGATCATGTTGAAGTAGAATAAAAATCCACCTGTTGTTTTCTTCATAATTGTTGGACCTCAAAACTGCAGTCTCTTAGTGTTCCCCACTCACACGAGTTCCATCACGTGAACTACAAACAACTTTTAAGAAAGTAGCACGTACAAGCTTACTAACTATCTTCGCAGCCGTCGCCCATCTATTACAAGGGAGATTAGAGAGCTTAAGCAACGAGGACGGGAACATCAACGAGAACGTTACAAAACAATGAACTTAATTAAAGAGTAAAATAACTTCACGTTGGAATGCAACCAGCTGGCCTTCTTTACGTCGTCGTCTTTTGAAACAGAACGTGAAAAGTTTAGTTCTGGAGTTTTGTAGAGAACGTGAACGTTGGAGTATAAATAATTTCAATCTTCGTGCAGCTTTAAAGTTAAAGCTTCTAATTTTTCATATTCACACACCTTCAGGAAAAACAAAGAAGAAAGGAACGAGTTATACAAACAAGAAAAGGGAAAACGGGAAGTTTTAAAATCACAAGCCGTCTTCGTTGACGTTCCCGTCCTCGTTGCTTAAGCTCTCTATTAAGCAGCTAAAACGGGAACGTCAACGAAGACGGCTTGTGATTTTAAAACTTCCCGTTTTCCCTTTTTCTTGTTTGTACAACTCATTCGTTTCTTTTTTGTCTTACCTGAAGGTGTGTAAGTGTGAAAAATAAGAAGCTATAATTTTAAAGCTGCACGAAGACTGAAATGATTCATACTCTAACGTTCACGTTCTCTAAAAAATTCCAGAACGGAGCTTTTCACGTTCTATTTCTAAAGACGACGGAAAGATTGCCAGCTGTTTGCATTCCCACGTGAAGTTATTGTGTTCTGTAATTAAGTCTATTGTTTTGTAACGTTATCGTTGGTGTTCCCGTCCTAGTTGCTAACGCCAATGAACGTGACGTGCGATAGGCGGAACATACATGTACTTAGAAGACCTCGTTGTAGCTTTCAAGGTTAAAGCAAAGTCTTGAGCAAGAGTTGGAGATTAGCTCTTGTCAACTACTTCATACTAAACTGAGTGGAAAAACCTGTTCACATTTGATAACAAATTTCGAACGGAAAGATTTTGCCCCTGGTGACTGCACATCTTAAATAATGTGCTATTTTTGATGGAATCAAAATAACTAGATCCACTTACCGAGCAATGTTTTCCAGCTCCTCGTCCGTTAAGCCACACAGTCTGTTCAGCATTGACAAATACGCCTTTTGTTGCCACAGACATTCACAGACATAGCTGTTTCATTCAAAAATACCTTTTACATACTGTTCAGTCAAGCCATAAAAAATTATTGGACTCAGTTATCAATATGAGGCACATCTATGTGCTGTCCAATATCAATTCCAATCATCTTGATCTCACTATGGTACCCACGCCCTTTATTGTAAATACTCCTTCTAAAATACATGTACAGGAATGTCAGTTCATGTTAAATATGTGAAATCAATATATTTATTACCGTAAATGCAATTATGAAAAAAAGTTACCTTTCTGTGAGTTGCACTTTGTCCTGGATAATCAGTGGTAGCAATATCTACAACAAATTATTTAAGTTGTTTTAACTGAATGCTGTTGCTTTCGAAACACTACTAAACGGCCATGCAGGGCAACTCCAGCCCAAAACCAACCAAGAACATTCAGTTAACCTCCCCAACATTTTCTGTACAGAGACTATAATGACCACAACAAACCAGGGCATCTTGGATATTGAATGAAAACTATCCATGGATATATTATATAGGAACCATTTTAGTAGAATGACACAACACATGCTCATTGGTATATCCAGTGACACAAGGCAGTTGTCAAATCAGATGTCTCTCTATCAACACTTGTTGCCAACTGCCACTCATGACCAATGCACTGTTGACTATATTACACATTTTCGTTGGTCCATGGCAGATCGTCGTGTGATGTTTTCTGCCACCAAAATTTTTCAGTGGGAATTTATAGGATGGCACAACATCACTGGCTGCTGGCAGTTTAACAAAAAGAACTTCTGATCACAAGTTTCAAAGAAGACTAGACAATACTAAGAAGCCTCTGTAAAGATAAAATTTGATCAACTTCTCAAAGGAAGGGACTCTGTCAACATAATTCAAGCTTAATGTCAAGCAAAATATGAAGAGAATTTGTCTAATTTAAAAGAACTTTATAAAAAAAAGTACTGAACTAAGTGTTTGTTGACATATTTCCCCAAAGCAGGAAGAAAATAAAAAACACTAGAAAAAGTTGATTCAAATACATGTCGAACTTCTCCATAACAAATCACTTTAACATACAGTACTGACCTCCCCTTGGGAAACAGCGAGTTTTGTTCGCCCTCAATTGTGCTTGTTCTGTAACTTCATCTCAGGGAGCATATATTCGAGATTCTTAGACAAACAAAACTCACTGTTTCCCTCAGGGCCAGTCATTAAGTGTATAATATCATGTCATGGTAATATATTTCTTCCAGTGCTCGTTAAGACAATTACCGTATTTACTGGATTGAGCCCCGCCCCCAAATAAGCCCCGCACCCCAGTGGCAGATGTTGGGCTTATTCAAAACACTGAAGATGGCTTAAAAAGAAGAAGCGAAAGAGCACAGTATTGAGTTTTATATTAACACTGGGAATTTATTGCAATGTTTTACAACATTTTTTACTTCAAGATGCGTATAATTCAGCCCCTTTCCTTGCAGCTCTGTCATTACAGGAGAGAACTTGCCACCTCATTTGGAGTGCAAAAGCTCATGCCTCAAATAAGCCCTGCCCCCAAATAAGCCTTGCACCAAAAAGTATGAAAATTAAATAAGCCCCACTGGCTTAATTGAGTAAATACGGTATACTCTCTTGCACTCACAAAAAGTACTACTGTAGCATTCCAACAAGATGGAAGAAAAAATGAAAGAAACCAAGGTGCTCACTTTGCACTCACCTCACTTGGTTCGAAGTGTGTCTGCAGGTGGAGTTTGGTTGCCATGACAGCAGCCTACAACAAGCACAAGTTATGCCAATCAATAAACTTTCTTTCTTAGGCTGCTTCACTTTCTTTTCTTAATCTTCAGTTAAATTCACAACACTGACATCTACATCTACTTGTACATAACCAACAAAAAGATCAAACAACGTATAATTTGGTCCCATTTTAGCAAGTGTTACTTAAGAAATGGCCCATGCTTAGCGTGCATCTATCAAGCTATAGATGCACACAGAAAGTTGGGAGAGCATAAGAGAAGCGTTAGAGTGGCACGAGGCTTCTCTAGCTTCTCAAGTGCTCTCCTAACTTCCCAAGTGCATCCATAACTCGATAGACGCACAACTAAAGTATCCATGGACCATTTCTTTTTTAGAACAAGGCCTTTGCCACTTGAAGCAGTATTTATAAGAAAAAATACATGTAAGCTGATAACATACTAAATTCTCCTAAACCATTCTGAGCATTTTTATTGGTTGAATGCAAGCACACAATTTAAAAGACACATGGGCAAATCTATTGAGTTATAGTTACACGCTTGCGTCACACAAAAAGCACACAAAAAAATGGCAGCTATGTTCTAAACATACATAGACTTACATGTATGGGTAATGTAATTAGATTGAAGGATTTTCATCATTGATCACCAAACATAATGATTAAAATCAAATTATACATTTTATTAGTGTGAACTATGCCATTCATACCTCTTTGTATTTGTTCCGTGAATGCAAGAGAAATCGTATGTGTTTCTCCAGAAAGCCATTGTTCTTGCAGTCTAACTGATAAATGTTCTTGATTGGTTCAAACAACATCAGCTTTGATGATGTAACAACCTCCAGTGCTGAATCTTTCAGTTCATCTGTAGGCACAAAACCCAAATCATATTGTTCCGTCTTACTTAAGCCCTGGGTC
The DNA here is from genome assembly GCA_025403585.1 of Parazoanthus swiftii. NCBI lineage: Eukaryota > Metazoa > Cnidaria > Anthozoa > Zoantharia > Parazoanthidae > Parazoanthus > Parazoanthus swiftii. The sequence goes on along the minus strand of JAOBYE010454752.1, from coordinate 7,154 downwards.
TTTTCATCCAGCCACTTTTCAAACTCAGTAAGGGTAACATAAGCAAGAGACTTCTTATTGGAGCAAAAATCAAATGAAGCAAACTGGACAATGTAGAGAACCAATGAGAAGGGATTATGTGAAGAGTTAAATGCCCTATGAAGACATGCCGCAGTTTCTTCCTTCAGTTCTGAGACTGACAGTGCTTCCAGTTCGCGTAGCCAGTCTCTTTCAGATACAACATCATATGATGTTTCATTCCTGCAAGTCTTGTTTATTGGACTCGTGGAATGGGACTCAGGATGGTTATGTTCAAAAATCTGCTCACCTGTAGCCATACTACAATCTCTCTTATCACTATTAACACCTGAGTTCAAATGACAATTTTCTTCATAAGAATTGTCCCATGACCATTGTTCCTCTTTTTCATCTGAATCTTCCCAAGTTTCAAGGCTTGTTTGTCCAAGTTGTGTACAATGGATAGCAAGGATTTTCTTTGATTCAAGGTTTTCCAAGAATCCCCTCGACACAGCAGGATTAACAACACTTAGTCTTTCAATTTCTTCCTGGTTTGTCATGGATGGATCACACATACCCAGCCCTATGAGGTTTCCAGTTGTTTGAGTACTATGTGTAATTGGTGGTTCATCCAACATTTTCCTTTCTACCATGGTCACGGCATTGTCTACTAGAAAGTAATACCAATACATTATTTTATGTACAACTTACAACAACATATATTTCCCTATCAATTTAACAGTCTTTTCAATAATTTACCGGTTATTGAAAAAGGAGGAGTAGTGGGTTACTGACAACCCAAAATAACCATAAGAACTAAAAATACCAGGTGGTCAGTTCCTCATTTTTGTAAAAATTAATCTACAGGCCTGTAGGCAGGAATTTTGTTGGGGGGGGAAGGCAAATTTCATAAAATTGGCCCTTTTTTAAGTCGTTAAGATTTTTGGTCGCCCTGTTACGGATAAACCTTTTTGGTTTTCCTATTAAACCTCCAAATGCGGACCTTTTTGCACACCGCACACCCCCTGCCTACGGGCTTGATCTATGACAGGTTCACATTCAAGAAAACCGAACAATAATGAATGTTAAGAAAAAATAAATCAAAACTTTGTACAAACCACAAATAATAAATGAGGGTCAAAATACTTAATGCAATATATGTAAACTAGTGTGTAAAAGGACTGGCAATGTACCGAATAGCCACCAAATAGCCGAATAGCTGGTCTACATTCTGCCACAGATAAGGGAAGATCCTCCACTCTCCAGTATTTATTAAAGGAATGGATAGGTGCAAATGAAGCCAAAAATAGAAACCACACTACAAAAAACATTTTTTTTGTAATTATAAAATTAATATTAATTTGCTGATCCTGAGAATGCTAGAACCTAGTCTGACTCCGTTTAACTAAGTATATACTCTTTTTCTCTGGCCCCTTTTCGTTGCGGAGCGAAGAGCGAGAATAATTGGCCAGTTGGCCAGAAGTAGACTACATCTTGTAACCATGCTATGTACAGTCACCCTTGCCTCGCCCCCGTTTTCTCCATCAGACTGTCCATGTGTCCCACGTGCAACTGGCTATCACCATACACGTGCAGCGCATTACTCACATAATAATCATTCCCTTTGAAACGATAATGCAACCTTCGCTGTGGTTAATACTTTACGAATCAAAGCTGTTGTTTTTATAGAGTATTTTGTATTACTTTTCATCGGAGTGAATATCGAGACTACCCATGCAAACATGATGCAGCAGTAAAATGTACAGTGCTTGGTTACCTGACCCTTCGTTGTCGCGAGCTTCTCTCGATAATCTACAGCGAGTTCCATCAGATATTTTTTGACTTTCTGTTATCACTTGCGCCCTCCAAATTGACAAAAGCAAATCTCTCACAAAACAAAAAATGATAATGCTTGAAGCTATCATCTTTTTCCAAAGTGACTGCCTGTCCGTCTTTCTAGAGACCAGTCTTCTGCGCGGTTGATTCATTATCAGCCAGGCAACCTCCCAGAAGTCCCCGCGCGCACCAATACGAAGGAGAAGAACGAAAGAGGTGTTTCACTGTCTTTAAGTTTTGATTTTTCCATTATTACAGCCTCCACGCAGACTATAAGTCTCTTTCACCGCGAAAGGTCGCTCCCTCGTTAGGCCATCCCACAAAAATAGACGAGAAAGGGGTTAAACAGAGTGCTAGAAGTAGAACCGGTCCGAGCTAGTTTTTTTACTCACAGTTTTTTATGCCCCTCCATTTTTGTTTAATCTTATTTGCCTGACCGATCAACCCTTCATCACGAAGCAGAGGGCAATGGAAAACAAAGTTATGATCGCTCAGTGGTTTGCAAATTTAAACTATCACTGAATTAGGCTAGCTTCAAGTTAATTTTATTTTAATTATTATTCCTATAAATTTGTGACAGAAAATTCCTTGGTTTTGTTATTGTTTTTAAATAAATAATAATAATAAAATTAAACTTTTATAGCGCTCGTATCCTTTTCAGTCCAAGGCGCTTTACACAGTGTTTTTAAAACAAAAACTTAAACTGAATGAAAAAACTAATAGAAATGAAACCGGCTAGGGAATTGATTACCTATTATCTACTTACTAGTAAAATACAAAGAACAACTGTTAATAAAAAATATTAATAAATGGAGTCTATTGATTGATTGACTGGTTGGTTGATTGATTGATTGGTTGGTTGATTGAAAAAAAAAACATAGCTTGGTATCACCAATAAATCTGCAATTTTTGTGTCACGGTGGAACAGTTAAATTCCTCCCACCTTCCGACCTTTAGTGTAAGGAAAACTTAATATTTAAGTAAGGAATTATAAATAGATTTTAACGTAGTGTATATTTGTTTTCTTTCGTAACTAAAATTCCCTAAACATTTTTAATATCTTAAAATGCTTACTCCCTGTAAGTTAAACGTAGTTCAGCCTATAGCTGCAATGTTTTTAACCAAAAAACTACATATCTATTAATCTGCTTTGTATTAGGTTGAACGAACCGTGACAGTGCAAAATTTCCAAACTGTTTTTACTTGCGGTTAATGCTGTTACTTAATTGTGTTCTTGTTATCTTAGAGACGGCTATTTATAAAATTATACAGGGTTTTTTTTGACCACATGGCGTATACTATTGCACTTTGCTTTTATGGGATAACCTTTTGCAGTTGAACAAGATCACATCACTGCTATTAAATGTTTTTCTGGCTCAGTGTGCCCGCTCCTCTTAATCTCCCGAATCCCCTTTCTTTAATGTTATCCCCTTTCATCAGTTTTTAAAAAATAATAACTTAAACTTAAAAGTGAAATACAGCTCAACACTCTACAGGGCAGAGCGAAGGGGAGTGCATGGCTGGGAAGATAAATATATACATAATTATATAAACTAACCTTTACTTCAAATTTGTTACATAAATTCGAATGTAAACTGAAAATTAGAACGATTATCCTTTCTGCTTGCGTACTGACGGCACTTCGCCCGTAAAGGAAATATTCCATGAACTGAATATACAGAAGAAAACTAGTGAGTTAAAGTTTTACTTTGGTTCGACTTTTAGAACTTGAAGTGACCCAATCGGATTTTTTTGAGACTGGAATTATGGTTTACAGTGACGTTGCATCCGTGCGTGTTGTACACATTCCGCATGACGTGAATGCGAGGCGTCGTTTCATTCTTTTCAACGATGGTTCTATGTACTCGAGTCTTTGTCTTGTTAACACCAGTGTAACAATGGCAGCAAACAAAACAGTATATACGTTAACTTCTCTGGATTTAAATGTGTAGAGCTCTCGTAGCGCAATGGGTATGTACAAGCTTTGGCAGGCCGGGGATCCGTACATAACTCTCCCCCGTCGGTGTGAACGAGGCTAAGGAGACCTGTGTCCTCTATCTGGGCTGGGGTCCTGGACTCTCTTCTGCCCACCACGCTTTCTTCTTTTTTTGTTTTCCTAATCTTCTCAACTTTTGTCTATTTCTCATGTATATAGTAGTAGTAGTAGGCTGTCTTCGGACACAAAAGTCCATGACATTAGACTTTTAACCGGTAACTGCACACTTGTCTCATGTATATAAAATCTTGTTTATTCAGCTTTTTTTAAATATCTATTCGCAAGAAGAAAATACCGAAAACAGCCACTTTTTTTTGTTTTCTTTACTTATTTTTTTCACTTCTTGATTAGGTTCAGTTTTGCTAGTTTATCCTATAGAGTGGTGATTTTTTTTGTCAATCTGCACTTTTTACAAGTTAAAAAACGACTAAAACCGGCTTCACAGAACTATGTTATTACGGCATGATTAAGGTAAATACCCGCTCCTTTGAGTTTCACTACAATAGCAGACGACAGAACTGTTTTATGTACATGTGTCATCACAATAACAGACGAGAGAGCTGCTTTGCGTGTATCCACAATAGCAGACAACAAAGCTGCGACAGATCTGCTTTGTGTGTATCCAAAATAGTAGACAATAGAGCTGCTTTGCGTTTCACTTAATATAAACGCAGAGCAACTTTGCGAGTCATCACATTAACAGACGACAGAGCAGCTTCATGAGTCACCACATTAACAGACGACAAAGCTGCTTTGTGTGTCACCACAATAACAGACGACAGAGCTGCTTTGTGTGTCACCACAATAACAGACGACAGAGCTGCTTTATGTGTCACCACAATAACAGACGACAGAGCTGCTTTATGTGTCACCACAATAACAGACAACAGAGCTGCTTTGTGTGTCACCACAATAACAGACGACAGAGCTGCCCCAGGAAATTTTGAAAACTAGTTTGCCTATAAACGTATTTCCTGTCTTAAAAACACCATTTGAAACAAAATTAGAGTTTTTAAAACTAGTAAAATATTTCAAGTTTTCCTCAGACTTAGGGTAGTTTGCCGAGCTTGACACATCTGCTGGGGACAAAACTGAGGGGGAAGGGGGGAGGGCACGGCCCCCCGGCCCCTCCTCTCGCTACGACCCTACTCACTTTACAGCTGAGGCGACACGAGCCCTGAAAAGCCAGACTTGCCCAGACCTAGGTATGATTTTCAAGGCTTGAAAACAATCCGGCTTTATTTCCAGACTTTGGCGATATGTTCTATGTATATCATACACCTCAGTGCAACTTAGACAAGGAAAAAGACCAATTATTTTTCTGCTTTCAGTCTTTAATGATCACTCAGGTTTTCACTTGTTATGGTTTTGGACACATCCTCGGAAACTCAGGGGCAGTCAGTCGCGGAAGGGGCAGTTTTTAAAATATCGGACGCCGAGCGAAGCGAAGCTGAGAACGGTGAGGCCAATCTTGTATTTGTGTCGACCCTGAATTTTCTCCCGCCCGATGGGCCACCCCTGGGTTTCCGAGGATGGTTTTGGACAGTAATTGAATAAACTACCCACATCACAAGATAACTTACAAGTATTTTAAAGAGCAACGAACAGACTTTTAAAATACGTGAAGAACAACGAATACAGCACAAAACTACTTTTTCCATAACTTAGCTATATATACATGTTTTTATATGATAAAAGATTAAAATTCATATATTGTTATATTAGAAAACGTCTGTGAGACATACTCTGAAAAAAGTTTAAAAGGTCTCTACGAGGCAAAATTTACAACAGAATAAAATTAGATAAGAATAAACTAGTTAATATACAAGACAGTAAAACTAAACTGCTACTGAGTTGCTTAATGCTTGGACTCTACTTGTCATCACCATCCATGAATCGCCCTCTACTCTGAGAACGAGAGAAGCCATTGGATAAAATTACAACATAAATAACCCTAATCCTAAATAACTAGTGATTTTGTCTTCTATGATCCCCTGTCAAACAGTCTAGCTGTAAAAGAGCTTCTGCGTTTACTCCCTCTGAATTAGACTTTCGAACTAAAACCGTTCTCCCTTCAAGTCATTTTCTTACAAATTTTAAGTTAATTCGGTTGTTCTTGAAGGTTCGAGTTATCGAGTCATCTAAAGAGAACTTCAGAGCGAATCTTATGCACTTATCTAAATTATAAAATCATAGACTAATTGAATAATTATTGATCACTAGTTCATTCCTAGAATCATTCTCATACGTTCATACACCACGTAGCTAATGCTGACAGCAGGAACAACTTTCATAAAATTTGGCGTTATGCCTCGATACAACCCTCGGACACCGTCCTCGCGAATTATTCTTTGAAGCAGTGATACCATATTGTCTCCACCCGCTTGTCCTTTGACTTTGGCTGCAGGGAAAACATTAATGAATTTTAGAACTTATCTGATTATCTTCGCGCGCGAGTGTGCATTTATTTTATATGCAATCTATCTCCACAGACGCACACCTGTCTGCTTTATTGCAGCATCGAGACAGTGGTTCACAAGTGACAAACAAAGTGACCGAAAATGGCGATCATGCATGCAGGTAACGGTCAAAGTGCAGCTACTCGTAATGTATTTCTGTTTAATACACTTACTCTGAGCCTGCAGTTTCGTTCTCACCAGAGCCAGAGGGTAACTAGTCAACTGACCACACGTACTGGACACTGTACCACAGTCTGTGACAGATCACTTACATATTGTACGTCTGTTTAACACACTTACTCTGAGCCTGCAGTTTCGTTCTCACCAAAGCCAGAGGGTAACTAGTCAACTGAACACACGTACTGGACACTGTACCACAGTCAAACTAAAGTTTACACCGTCTGTGTCAGATCACTTACATATTGTACGTCTGTTTAATACACTTACTCTGAGCCTGCAGTTTCGTTCTCACCAAAGCCAGAGGGTAACTAGCCAACTGACAACACGTACTGGACACTGTACCACAGTCAAACTAAAGTTTACACCGTCTGTGTCAGATCACTTACATATTGTACGTCT
>JAOBYE010454530.1:0-13683 GCA_025403585.1 Parazoanthus swiftii | reverse complement strand
GGTCAAATAAATTATATTCAGTGTTATACCAGCCCATATGGTACCTAAGTGAAAGCTAACACATGACTTTTAATGGTGATATTTTTTCTCTTTCAGGATACTTGTGGTGGTCATTGATCTTCGGTATAGCCCCAATGATTTGGTTCTTTCCACTGAATGAACTGGAGATTTCTGGTTATGAGGCCTTTGTCCTCACCACCCTCTCACCGATATTTGCAGGGTTTGGTCCAGTACTGAGCTTTACCAGTAGTGTTCCTGGTCTAGCCCTGTTGCGTACCCTCTCATTGGCAGGCATAGCTTCCTTCCAGGCACCCACAACTCTCTTGAGACTTATTATCTTGGCCTTTGGGTGTGGCACTGCCATGCTATGGTTCTGTGGAATGATCTGGTCCAAAGATATCAAAGAGAGGTACAGTACGATATTGTGCAAGTCAAATCCAAATCCAAACTTCTCCTCCACCTCTGGGCAAACTCCGCATATTTGATCCCAGTTGAGTTCCAGATGGCTGAAAATATGATGCGTACTTCCATCATGTCCCCAACTGCAGGGTGTTTAATACTATAAATATTTAATAGATCTTACACAAAGCACTGTAACGTGCTAACTTGTACATTTTTACATTTTAAAAATTCAAATTTGTTGTACCAAATCACATCAATTTCAATATTTTTGGCTTTGCAGATTGAATCCATTCTTTAACATACTTACATCTTCAGAGTTCATAATGACACCAAAACACATTTAAGAATTCAAAGTAATTTTATCTCTTAACACCTCCAAGCCAAAGTTGATATCATTTGTTTACTGTCAGATGTATTTAAGTGTACCTCTATAATATAATTATGCATTTTAACCCTTTCAGTGCCAAACACAACAAATGATGTGTTGCAAAATTCTCTAAAATGGTATCCATACTTTCCTTTTGAACAGTTTGGGAGAATTTGGCTTTTCATATTGGACAGTTGGTATGTGTGATCAATTCCAATATTCTCACAACAAAACAACTTGTTTTGTATTGATGTTGTAAGGAGAAGATAGGTGTTGATAATCTGGATGGGGCTAAAAGGGTTAACATAAACAGCTGGCTTTGCTGAGTAAGATGAGTACAACTTCATTTACACCATGCATCTACATCAGCAATATTTAAAGATAACATTTTGTTGTTGAATATTGTTGTAGAACTCTCTCATTCTGGGGCCTGATACTTGGCTTCTTTGTGCTGTTGGCTCTTCGTATACTATATGTCACAATCAACCCTGTGTTTGCCGACTCCACCACCAACACTGTGTTCATAGTCCTGGGAGTAGTAGCTGTGCTGGACAGAGCTTATACCAGTTATTCAAGTCAAAGCTTGTTGTCGTCTACATCACAGTTTCAGGATAGCAAGATATCAGGTCCTGGTTGGGTATTTGTTAGTTGGGGTTTTGGAGCACTGCTCTTCATCACTCACACAGCATTTGGTGAAGTGTCACTCATCTGTCGATGGGCAGTATCAGGATATCCCAACCCTGGTCCAGCACCGAACCCTTGGGGGTGAGTTGACCTATATGTTCCAACCTTGTCATCCTGATGGAAGTTCAATCTCTAAGTAGATCTGAAGTAGACCTGGGTAAACCCAGCTTCCATGGTTAACGTTTAAACAGTGCTTCATGACTGAATAGTTATGTCGATACAGATTTACTCAGGCTTACAAATGGTTTTACCTAGTAACTGTGTTCCCCCTGGAGCATGACTCAGTCTGCAGTGAGTATTACTTAGTTTGGTGGAGATCTTCACAATCAAACATGTACCATTTTCAGAGGAACTATAAAAATTAATCTAAATTATATACCCCTGTATATGATATACTTAAAATTACTTTTTTTGAATCCTGCAGTACTTTGGCAATGTAAAAATACAAAGGAGGAGAAAAAATTTCACCAATATAATATAAAACACACTTAACTGCCTGCTTTTTAATACATGTAGGAGAAAAAAATGTACATTCAAGGATTTTTTGGAAACTGTAACAAAATTCTCAAATTGGTTCTTAAAGCATGATTTTGCAAGCAAAGTCTAAAACAACTAGCTTCGAATATACTTACTGTCTAGTGTGTAAAACTGACTGTTTTTGTTTTTAATTGACTGTAAAAATTATTATTGAAAACATTTCTATGTTGGCAGATCAAGCAAAAGTTCTTGATTTCTTCTATTTCAAATTACTGTTAAAGAAAGCCAGCAGAAGTTGATACATTCTGTATTTATCTTTTTAACAGAGCAGCTGTGCTTGTGACCTTATCTATTGGAGTCCTAGTGTCTGTCTACCAGTGGACACCCACCATATGGTGGTGGGCAGTCGGCAGTGCTGGAGCAGCGGTGCTGTATTTTGCCCCAAGACACTGGTCTCTGGCCGGTGGACTAGTGCTTAGCATCTACATTATGTCAATCTGGCCTGCCATGATTGACAGGTTGTTTTGCCGTCCCACTGCCTGTACACTTACCCTTGGCATGGTGGTGTATATTGTCCTCATGTTGGCGTCTGTTTGGGTGGTTGCATTTAACTTTGTACCAGGGGGAGAATTCACAAGAGAAAGGACTCATGTTTTACTGGGTGTTACCATGGTGTTGATTGGTAAGTGACAAATATTAAGGTGTTAATCAATTAGTTAATTGTTGTGTGAATAAAAGGATTTTGAAGCTATTCAAATCATAGTTTTATTGTACTACTAATAGTACTACTAGTCAACATGCTTAACATAAGTGTCTAGTAGTTACATGTCCAATATTGTTCGATTTGTAAAAAATCAGGACTGGATTGGGTGGTTTCAGAAAAATTTTCTGAAACCATCCAATCCACTCCTGAGTTTTCTGCAAATCAAACAATACTTAACATCATCTTCCCCAAGAAGGGTTACTGGAAATTTTTTGCATGCACATGTGTTTGTGTGTGTGTGTGTGTTTGGGGGGGGGGGGGGTCTCAGAAAAAGAATGGTGAACCTGAATTCATATTTAAGAGCCCTGGGTGGAGGTTTTCCAAGCAAATCAGCTGCCATGGAGTGAGGGGAGGGGATGTTAACAATTAACAAGGTAATGGGAACCATGCATTTTTTAAAATTAAAATTCCAAGTTTATTGTCTTGATATGATTGATGGAAAACCTTTGATTGTGTGTCTGTTAGGTGCTGCCCTGCAGACAAGGTCCACACCTGATGTGAAGACCATAATTGGGAAGATGAAGAAGGAAGACGTAGTCACTGAAGATGAGAAGCCTGCAGTAGCATCGCCACAAGTTAGGAAGGGTAGCAGAAGAGGATACCCACAATTCTACAGTGTCGCTTTTCCTAAAGTTGATGGAGATGAGTTTCTGTTCTTTAGAACACACGTCAAACCAGGTAAGTGGCGTTACTGTAAATTTGCATGCTTGACCATTTCAGCGCTGTTCTCTGGGTTTCTATTTTAACAGAACCTTTTAAAAGAAGTCATATTTTAGTTTAATGTACATATTTTTCTAATCCGTTATTTAAGGTCATAAGCATATTACATGTAGTTCATAGGATTTGCCCATTTAATTTTTAAAAGGTGTCAATTGAAATAATTTTGGCCAAATTATAGACTACTTGTATGGACTCCATTTGTAGCCATGCTAAATTTGGTGCTCCTGTATAAATATTGCTTACAGATAGGTTAATTCCCATAATTGTCTTTGTTTAAGTTTTTATGGGCACGAGTCGTTCATTTTGAAACGTGCTGTACCAAGTAATCTAAAAATTCCCTTTGCTTTGAAAATGAAAGAAAAGCACAGAAGCATACCAATAATAAAGTGTGCTTTAGAATGAATGGTACACTCTTCTGTCATTATCTTTGTATCTGTTTATGTAAACTAGATTAAAGAGCTTGGTGTTACTTGTTGCTCAAAACCGAAGCAAAAGGAACTGCTGGTTACATACGTTCATGTTGGGAGAGTTCTGTTTAACTGGCTGGAAGTACTTATTTAGCGGTTGTTTGAGGCTTTACATTTATAGTGTACATGGAGCTTAATGGTGGTACTGCATTTTTTAAAATCATAATTGATGTACTTAAATTTCTTTTTCAGTATTAATTTGTATTGTAATTGTCGGAGTTGCTCTTTTGATCCCACGAATAGCCGGGAAAAAGTACAACCTATTTCTAATATACTACAATTTATAAATTAATTTCCTGCTGGTTACATACGTTCATGTTGGGAGAGTTCTGTTTAACTGGCTGGAAGTACTTATTTAGCGGTTGTTTGAGGCTTTACATTTATAGTGTACATGGAGCTTAATGGTGGTACTGCATTTTTTAAAATCATAATTGAAGTACTTAAATTTCTTTTTCAGTATTAATTTGTATTGTAATTGTCGGAGTTGCTCTTTTGATGGCTCGGTATCACGGATATCAGTACAACACCCCTGTAAAGGTTGGTTGCTTTACGTTATCTAGAACATAGCTGGCAATTTTTTGCGCGCTTTTTGTATGGCGCGAGCGTGCACTTACGACCCAATAGACGCACGCCGGTGCATCTATTAAATCGCGTGCTCGCGTTCATCTAATAAAAGCGCTCAGAACGGTTTAGGAGAATTTTGTACGTTATCAGCTTACATGTATTTTTTCTAAAAGAAATGGTCCATACTTAAGTTAGGCGTCTATCGAGTTATGGATGCACTTGGGAAGTTGGGAGAGCACTCGAGAAGCTAGAGAAACACTCGGCTTCGCCTCATGCCACTCAAACCCTTCTTTTGTGCTCTCCCAACTTCCTACGTGCAGTCATAACACGGTAGATGCACGCTAAGCATGGACCATTTCTTAATGGTCCACGTCTATTGTTGTATTCTAGTCAAAGACAACTCATTAAAGGTTGCAATTGGACACGTTTAGATATTAAATTATATATAATTATGAGCGAGATGTAAACGTGGCCCGTGAGGTGTACACTGTTCATGTACATGTATGCCATGTATTGAGCCTGTTCACAAACAGACATTATGATGTACACGCACACACACACGCACTTACACACACACACACGTACGCACGCACACACAAACACTGTAACAATTGATAGTGGGTTTTTTGATGTTGAATACAGACAATGAATGATTCGTTCACGTACATGGATCCGGTTATATTTTCAGGATGACCCTCAAGTTTTCTCAGCAATGATTTGGACTGTACACTTTGGTTATGACAACAGAGGTTGGCCTAGCTTTGAACGAGCGGCACAGCTGATGAATGATACCGGTACGTGATTGAGTTTCTTCTGATGGTTTACCTCAACTCTTTACTAGCAATCAAATTGTGTTGAGTGCACCTACATGTAAAACTACTGCCATTATCATTCCAGATCTGTGATCAGTCACGTTTCATTACAAAGTTTTAACGGCTCATAGAAAACGTGGGGAAAGTTATAAATGGAGTTGAAAAACCTGGAAAATCAAAACTTTTCAGGAAAAAACAGATTTGTATATGTGAACATGATCGATCAATTTTGGGGACATTTTCATTTTTTATAATATAATTGTATGATTTGTAGGGTACTACTGTAAAGGTCATGGAAAGTCATGGAAATCTTGTTCTATGATGTACACATATACGCCCTGCAATTATCTTTCAGTCTCGTGTGTATCAATAGAATTATATTTCTGTTAATTAGTTAATTCTAGTTATTAGTTATTCTCCCCATCAATTCGATTGTCTTTTATTAACTTCCAGCAAGTGAGTAGCCTCATTAAACCGAACCGCAAATGGTTCCAGCGTGGGTATCTACAGCATACATTTATATTCTTGATTCAGCACATGATTTAACATGTAAAACATAAGATAAACTTTAAAGTTGTGTTTTTTTCGACGATAAAACACATGCTGTTTTCGCACCCATCAGGACCAGTACAGTGAGGCTAGTCATGTGTCGCCAGCGTATATATGGGGCCATAGGGAACAGCAGACACGTGCTTAATTAAACTGTAGAACCTCATATTTTGCTGCAGGTGCTGATGTAATTGGATTCCTTGAAAGCGATTGTTCCAAGCCGTTCCTGGGTAATCATGACCTGGCGATGTGGTTTGAGGAAAGGCTTGGGCTCTATACCGACTTTGGACCGGCCACAAGAGACCACACGTGGGGGTAAGGACTATTCGTTACAGCGCTCAATACACAGTTGGTATGAAGGACCGTAGAAAATAGCTTTTTTCATTACCAGCCAGTCGGGCCAACAACGAAAGCCATCCATCGGCCCGACAAAAATGTTTAAAAAAATCTAAATATTGTTGTTAACTTAAGGTATTAATCAGTCTTTTAAAAGGTTAAATCTGAAGCTTTTTATGTCCTGCAGTGAACATTACTGTAAGTAACGAACTTACCATGTCTATCCATCGATTGTGATTAAGTCCTTCACCGCGTAAAATTAGTTAAAATACAAAAAAAAATTTTTTTAGTAGATTGCAAAAGTTTCGTTTCAAACCCACAGTGAAGCTGAAGCTCACGTCGTAAATAACCACTTAACGAGTTACAATGCATTATTGTTACGTTTCAAACTAAATAATAGAGGCGCAAGTGTGTGTCGTTGTATTTTTCTGTAAAACATACAGGCCAGCGGTGCTTCGTTGAAATCTACCGGTCCGTGGTGAAATTTGGCGGCCCGTTCCATCTCTGGTATGCCAACTGGAAAATCCTGTAATTATATATTTTTTCTGGAAATTTCCCGTAACATATGACTGACTCTGGGAAATTGTGTTACAATCCTAGAACGTTTCTAATGCGTTATGAGGAAAATCAATGTTACTATTTCTTACAGTTACAGAATTACTCTTTCTATGTGGTCCGTTTGTTCATCAAATGATTACGAATTTTTATGCTTTAATAACGTCGATTACAAGCAAATGACTTGAGCCACCACTTGTCGAGGTTATCAGTAACCTAAACTCTTTTCCACTGCCATGTTTGCATCTTTCAGTGCCACACTGCTGTCCAAGTACCCAATCGTAAAGTCTCTACACCATCTGCTTCCCTCTCCAGAAGGTCAGTACCAAAGCATCTTATCACTAACCATGGCTTGTGACACATACTGTATACACGCTTTTTTTTATAAGAGCCATAAATTTCGGTTGAGGCGGGGTTGTTCTTAACGTTTTTGCCATTTCAGCCTGAAATTGTTCTTACATTGTTCTTATTTCCTGACATTTCCAAACAGTGGATTAGATGCTAATTGTGCTGTACATAATGTTTATTTTAACCCTTCTCTGCACAGGCGAACTTGCTCCAGCCATCAGTGCCACGGTTAACATCTCTGGCAATTTGGTTGACTTTGTCCTTGTTCATATGGGAAATGACAGGTAATCTTTATTAATGGAATTCTCTGTTGATTAATGGATTTAAGTTGTTGTTCAGTAATGTTGCTAACTTGTTGAGAAACTTCCCCTACATTCCGTTGAATTGGCAAGGATTTTTCTGAAACTTCAACAAATTAGGAGCGCCTTGCTGATCAGATAGATATATTTCTTTTGTTTCATTTTTATTATCAGATGAGAATCGAAGTTTCGATGTAGAAACTCGTGAGGGTTTTAATTTTTCTTTATTTCAGAGATGACTTGGATCGCAAGCTTCAGGCGGAAACGTTGGCCCAGATTATGGATGCAAGGTATTGATAACCATGTTCGACCAGCTTACACAAATCCTTACTTCTCATATCCATTTCAGGCTGCTTTTTGCTCGGCTACTCCATTGGCATACCAGACTTGAAGTGCCATCATGCTGCAAAGACCACTTGAAATCCGAACTAGTATGGTTTACTGGCGTTTTAGTCTCTCGAAGTTACATATGGGTCTGTGTTGAATGTCACTGAAACTTGTAAAAATTAAACGACGCAAGAAATCATCATTTTCTTTTTTTTGTTTTTGTTTTCGTTATTTTCATATGTTTGTTGGTCGAAATCAAGTTTTCTCGCGGAAAAGTGGCCGAAACATTTTTAAATTTGATCAAGTAAAGTAATTTTAAAAGTCAGTATATGCCGTAGAATGCCGAGGAACAGAACCAGTACATAACTTGGAACAGCATCAGCAAGTGCTAAATATTCTTTTAAAACTGGTATTTCAGGAGTCGTTGTAACATTATTTAAGGTCACATTGGAAACGTTTTTGTGTTTTTGTTAGTCATTAAAGAGTGCATTCCTCCAAAAAAGTAGGAAAAAAGAAACGTTCCCTCCGACCATTTGATTTTGCATAAAGAAGAGCTAACTTGCCTTATGTTATTGTTTTTCTTAGTCCAAACCCTGTGGTGTTCCTGGGATATGTGACGTCATCTCCTGGCAGCCGAGATTACATTACTCTAACCAAGAAAGGTAGAGTCAAGGTGAGAGTATGATATCAGGACGTGTTTGGAAATAATTATCTTTTCTTGTTACGTCATGTGCTACGGTTTGGAACTCCTTGCAAATTACGGGAATGAGTGATAGTGGGGCTGTTGAAATTATGAATTGCTGCTAAGACCTTTTGAAAACTCCTTGAGCGAGTGCTTTGAGAAAATAGTTTATCAGCTTGACGCCGCAAAAGTTCAGATTAGCCAATGAGAGCATGCGCTGGTTCGGCTAAACATGGCTCCTGTATAACAAAACTGTTTGTTGCCGGAAGCACATGATATCAATCAGTTTCTGGCGGCGCGCGTGAAACAAAAGAACAGTCGCCTCAAGTTTGAGGTGGTTTTCTGCTTCAGTTAAAAGATAGCCGATGTAACAATTTACTGTTGACTAGTGTTTTCTGTGGAGCCTGAAGTTTGGCTTTTACCGTAGGGAAGAAAGTGACACTAGTTCGCCTGGAAAAACAACTCAGTAACTTTATCAGTGAACATTCTCAGTAAGTAATACCAATCAGCAACTATATGCCTGACTTTTTTTCTTTTCCATGCGTCAAGTGCAGTATTAACACAACTTATTTGGCTGTTTTTGGCTGAGCTCGTTTGGAAATCCTGTTTAGTTTTTCTACTTTTTAAATTCAAGTTTTATTTGCCTGCCTTTGTTTACAGGACATTGACGCTTCCGACCGTGACCGCTGGTGTGAATACATAATGTACCGCGGGCTCACCAGGCTGGGTTACGCCCGTATATCTCATAGTGGATTAAGTGACACCGAAGTGCAGATGGCAAAGTTTCACATTCCCAAACCAGGGGAGAAGTACAAGGACAATATGAAAATGACCATATCACCTAGTCCAGTACCACAGTGGCAACGATTTCCTGAAAGGTGAGTGTGATTACATTGTTTTTAGGGATGCAGAGGCAGATTTTGGCGAGAGTCCCCTCCTTTTGTCTGTATTTTTGACATTTTTTAAGAAAACCACTGAAAAAAGATATTTTAGAGCACAAATCCCCTTTTGCCTCCTTCCCCCCTTTTCCGATTTGCGGGTTCGGATTCCCCCTTTACCATATTTCTGTATCCGCGCTCAGGATGTGTCTCATATTTTACCGCAAATTCCTAGTGTGGACCCGCTTCAAATGGGACGGTCTTTTTTTCGGTAACAAAAGCAATAGACGCGCTCAATTGACATGCACAAAAATATTTTATATTATCCGGCGTCCTTAAAGTAGCACTTTGTCGATGTTTACGTTCCATATGTCAACTGAAAAACTAGGAATAACTCGCTCACTGTTGTCCAACATAAATGAAACTTAAGTTAAAGATTGCTTAGATGATCAGTTCTCTCTCTAGTTTATGAAGGGACTTGGAAAACTTTTAAGGAGCACGAAAAGGATCCTACAGCCCTGATCTGGGTGTGTTCTAAAACAGTAGAGTCAACTGTTTTTTTCCTTCGTTAGGTTTGGCTCGCACTATGACGGCCATTTCTACGCTTGGCAACATCACTATCACATGTCTACACCAAAGTACTTTCTACCCAGCTGATAGCGACTCTAGAGATTTAAAAATCGATTGAAAAGGCTGCTGATTCAGTGCCTCATTGTGTGATATGCGATGTGCGGCTGAACACATGAAAGAAGATTTGAAACAGACTTTGAATTGTGACTCGTGGATCGGAGTGTGACAGTACGCCGAACACATGCGACGAAATGTGCGTGACCAGATGGACTTGAGTCGGATCACTTCTAGGTGATAAGACTCGTGACATGTTCACTGACGGCGTGACAGGTGGCCAAACATACGTGACTTAACAGGACACTAACGACGTGACTGGTGGCCAAACATACGTGACTTTGGGATGAGATGTTACAAGCTTGTAAAACATGAAAATGGGCTTAGCGTGGTCTGAGCCCCTGGATCTGAGAGAGAACATGTATGTGACAAGACTTGTTGACCAGTTAACAGGTGATAAAATTCGTGGCGTGTCGTGACAATTGACAAGACAATGGAGCTAAAAGAATGTGACATGAGAATGGACAAGTGTGTGACCGAAACTGAACTAATTAGCCGAGATGCCGTAAAAGACTCGATCGTGACAATTGACAGGAAACTAAACACACCAGTTGTGGCGTGTGGCTGTACGTATTGTGAGGCGGGGCCGGCGGAACAAGGCGAATGGGGCGGCTACAGCAGCTCCACTTTTTCGGCCAATTTTATGTTATACTTTTGTACAAAAGCTATGTTATTCGACTCGTTTTCTCTCATTTGCCCCTTATAACCGCCCCACTTGAAAAATTCGTTCCGCCGGCCCTAAGAGGAGAATGAAAACATTATCATCAAATCTTTAATTGGAATGCAATGAACCTGCATTTGACAGATCTGTACCTGTCAATTTGTCACAAGATTAATCACGTGACAATAGACTGGATAGAAGGGTCGTATCTGGACGCGTGACTAATGACTTAAAGTCCCGGAATCCCGGATGATGTTTCTTTACCAATAGTCTGGGCATATTTAGTAGAGTAACTGGTTGTGAAACTCGGCCATTTTTTGTAAGATGGTTTGTTCTTTTGTTCGTTGGCATTGAAGTTGCACAAAACACAAAAGATATTGAAATGCTTTTGAACAACCAACCAGTAGTAACATTTGGGCTGACACGTAAAACAAAGCAATGTGCACTGTCACGGTTCGTTCAACCTAAGAGAAAGTGAAAACATACAACAAAGAAACTGGCCGAGTATATCATAACCAGTTATTTTATTAGCTTTGGTCTAGGGAAGGAAAAATCAGCACGCGACAAACTCTGCTTGGAGAATCGAAATAGACTAGTCGCTTGTATTCCAATGACAAATTTATACAAGTCTTAAAAGTTTTTGTATTTTTGTTTCCGTTCCTGTCTCTTAAAAAAAAGAAGTTACAAAACTGAAAAAGACGTGAGATTACACAACCGCAAGACTTTGCAGCAAAAATCATGATAACATGCACAAAGCAAGGAAACACATCATCTTTAAGCACAGGCAGCCCAAGCTTTGGTACCAGATATATTCTTCGAAATTATAAGACTTTGTATTTGTCACGTCAAACGGCCTCAGATGGCGCTCAAAATGTACACAACACTCAAATACAATGGGAACTCAAGGTAGGTACACTTTGATTGCAATATACTCGATTTTTGAAATTCGGCTAAATTCCCATACAAGTCTTATAATTTCGACTCTTCATTATATCCCAATACAAAGTCTTATAATTTCGAAGATTATATCTGGTACCAAAGCTTGGGCTGCCTGTGCTTTAAGCAGGTGTAATTTAGTATTCTTAACAGAAAAAAAAGTGAAACATAGGCTTAAGTAAAATTCGGCTGGTATAATTTCGATCGGTATAGCTATGTTTTTGGGCAGCGGGCAGAATGGGGGTATAATAAGCATTTTTTACGAGCAGAGTTTTTGCGTAATCGATCAATTAAAAACAACTGTAGTGAACAATTGTAAAGAACTCTGAACATTCGTCTTCGTAACAACACATTTTGCATTGTGTTCTCGTTCATTCTTGTTTTATCGCAACCATTAAAACTGCATTAGAAATCAAAAACTTTATCTGATATCACTCCCTTTTGTGGTTTAAAAGTTTAGAATGAGATTTATACTTCGATTGAGTGGAAATGTTGGTTACGAGTTTCAGATAACTTTAAATAACAAAAAAAAAAAACGTCCAAACTTCAGTTGCCTTATGTTGTTTTGTTTTTTAGTGCGGCCTGGTTCGACGTACTATAATCGTTAAGTCAGGCCGCACGGCGATTAAAGTAGAATGCGCCTTGTAGTTGCAGTTCCCCTGGTAGTGTAGTATTCCCGCCCGAGAGACAGCACATTTATTGATTTAGCCAACTGTGACAGAAGTTTTTAGTTCTTGCGTGGCGCCAAGCAGATTACGTGTCGAGTTTAAAGGAAGCTCGACCGTCTGTGCAGCACCACCATCGTGATACATCGGTAAAACGTGCCACTCTGGATCTGTGCTTATCGATTATTGCAATGAAGGCCGTTTAAATGCATTATTCAAACTGAATTTGAATATCAAAAGCAAATGGCGCACGAGTTGAATGAAATCCAGTTATCGAAACCCGATGGCCGCTTCCAAGGGAAATAGGACTTCATAAACGCAAAACAACACACAACTTAGGTTTTGAATGACCTGATACTGGTAACCAACGTTTCCCGTCGACCGTGCACAAAGATTGAAAACCTGACTTACCACGTAAACACTAGTACTGCTAGAAAAACTAAGAAAGAAGCAAAGCAGAACAGCCGTCAGTTGCTGGAGCAGACTTAATTTTATGTGCAGAATAGGAATTTTTTTTACAAGCAGTGCTGGCAAGCAGAAACATTTTAGCATATGGCATTTTTTAGTTAACGAAAGCGTTCGAAAAATTCAACATTTCGCAGATAATTATAAGGATAACTTTCCCGGCGTTTCATCAGGTTAACCACGAATATACCCGGCATCGGTTAACTTTTTTGTTGCTTATTTGTAATCCCTATAATATATTTTAATTTTCAAAATTTGGGGACTGGAGTTTGATGTATGTTTATAGACGTCGAGTTCTTACTTTAACTTTTAACGATCATGGTGAATCATAAAATTTGTTTATGCAGCTTAAAATCCTTTGTACGCCCCAAACACACAACTTGAAAGGACTCGCTTAGTTTTTTCAACATCTTCACCGAGTTGGTGACAAACCCGTTGTATTAGTTACAAAATGATGTCCGACTGTAAATTCAAGCCTCAAATGCACATTACATTGATCGTGTGGCCTCCAGCACAGCCAATGAACCTGGTTTTTATCGGCGGCTTCTGGCTTCGCGGAAATACTTTACAAACAAGGCTGCTGTTGTAAATGAACGATACACATTTTATTGCGACTTTGTAATCATTTATCCACATATACTGTTAAATACCAATACACAAAAACGTGAGACTAGTTTGAAGGGTACTCCGAATGAGACTGACTCGTCCCCAATCGTCTCTCGCTTTTACGACGAGACGGGAGCGGCGAAACTCGCAAGGGCCTGAGGGTTGCAGAGTTCCCCTAATCTCCCATGTCTTTCGCACTTGTAAGATGACAACGGGTAGGATCGTCCTCGGTTTATTATTCATGCCAGAAAAGGGTTCGGTAAAAGGGGTGCATCATACATTCATTACGGTGAAAAGGCGTGATGTTTAGTCATACAGATTTTGTTTCAAGAGGGAAGGGGGGGTCGCAAGATTTTTAGAATTGTTCTAAAACCTTGCCGACTACTGACCTCTGCAAGGCCAGTCTGAGGGGGTGTGGTGCTACTGAATACTCACA
>JAOBYE010454419.1:0-13684 GCA_025403585.1 Parazoanthus swiftii | reverse complement strand
TGAACGAGGCTAGTGAGGCTTATTTGAATAGAGACAAAAGAATATTAAAATGGCCGCCATTTATGAATATGGTCTATTGAATGTGAAAATTAAGGATTGCAAAAAGTTCATATTATCTGCAAATGTCCAAGCACAGTTAAATTGCAAATGTCCAGACTGGCGATAAAATAAACGGTCACAGCTGTTGCAGCTTCACATGTACAATTAAAATATGTTGCAAATTACTGCATAAATTAGTTGCTTCAATGGTGGTTTTTACTTGGAATTTTAATTTTTAATTTGTCAGTAGTATATGAACTCTGAAATCGTACCTCTCACTTAAGGAGGTTATCGACCCCAAAAAATCTTACATTCGCGTTGAAGAACGAGATTTTGTTTTTTTCGCTTAAGTTACAGGGCACTGTATAAAAAACATAAACCCGCTTGAGTTTTTCGAAAAAACTTTTCCCGAGCAAAAATTTTTTTAAAATATGGCTAATTGTGCTCTTAGCAACGGATTCTTGTTTTTGTTTATTTCCGTTGCTATGGACTTTTCTCGTTTGAAAACTGTTGAATATCCGAAATTTTTGCTCCATCTTTTACCCCATCCCTCTTTCTACAATCCCTCGCCATTCCTAACTCGTTCCCAGGAACGCTCTTCCAGAATATCAATTGATCGAAAGAAGTTTGTGCTGTAAGTGAGTTCTGGTCGCGCCTGTTCGTTGTTTCTCAAGGTTATTAATTTGGAATTGACTCATCTCACGAATTAGCCATGCTGAACAAATCCTTTGTTATTGAATGGCAAGTCTCGTCGCCAAAGGATTTGTTCAGCATGGCTAATTCGTGAGATAAGTCTATGCCTCGTAAAAAGTTTAAATCTATCAGGCGACGTAAGAGAAGAGGTTTTCATGGGAAAAGACCTTCAGAACTGCGTAGAGAAGCCGATTAAACGGCGACCGAAAACACTTCGACACGCGAGCTTTCTGCATCGGCGACCTCAAGCTGTGACCTTGGCGAAAGTCACGATAACCAAAACATCAGGGGATTTCACAAGCTGAGCTGGAGGAAGCACATGGCTACAAATTGCAAGATTTTTCTTTACTCGAGGAAGCTTTGACCTTGGCAGCAGTTTGTAGCAAATGTAGAAAACCGAAAGCTCGCTTGTTGCTGTATCAAGAAAATAAAAAAAAGCGAGGGTCTGTCAGAAAAGCTTATTCTAAAATGTACCAGTTGTGAGGCAGTGACCCCAATGTCAACAAGCAGGAAAATTGGTGGAAAAGGCGGAGGAGCAGCTGAAGTAAATCGAAGATCGGATATGGCTACCTTGTCCTTAGGGGGTGGGCATGCGTCTTTGCAAAAATTTTGCACTGACATGAATCTTGCTGCACCAGTCACATCTAATGCTTATAAAAAGCATCTGGTGCAAATTGATAATTCAGCAACAAAAACAACAGAAAAAATTATGTGTGAAGGGGCAGAGCGCCTACAAAAAATTTTACTTGAAAAGGACCCTGATCTTGCAAAAGAAGACAAAGATGAGGCCATTCCCTGTTCAGTAACAGTTGATGGAACGTGACAAAAACGTGGCCATACTTCTAAAATAGGAGTGGTTTTTGTAGTCTCTGTTGACACTGGTGAAATTTTGGATTACGAGATAAAATCCTTGTTTTGCCGTGAGTGCCAAAAACATGAAGAGCAAGACAAAGAATCCTTGTCCTACAAAATGTGGAAAGTTAAACACGAACCGCAATGCCAGATAAACCATGAAGGATCCTCAGGAGCCATGGAAAAGGCAGCAGCCATAGAAATGTTTGGTCGGTCAATTGAGACAAGGGGTCTCGAGTACACAACTTATGTCGGAGATGGAGATAGTGATTCATTCATTTCAGTGAAGAAAGCCATGGAAGAAAGGTATGGAGACCGATATGTTTTGACAAAGGAAGATTGTATGGGGCATGTCCAGAAGCGAATGGCCACTCATTGCGGAATTACAGAAAAGAAAGGGGGGAAAGTTGTCCGATGGAAAAACAACAGGTGGCCAAGATCGCCTGACTGATGATAGAATACTTGAAATTCAGGGCTATTATAGCAAGGCAATATGTAAAAACAAAGGAAATTTAGAGGAATTGAAACAGGCCATCTGGGCAATTTTTCACCATTCAATTGCCAGCTCAAAAAATAGTTTGAAAGAACAACATAAATATTGTCCCCAAGGGTCTGACTTCTGGTGCCAGTATGTTCTGGATCAACATGAGAGTACCAACAAATATTCTGAGAATCGTCGACTTCCAGAAGCATTTAGAAAAGAGCTCTATCCAATTTGTCCAGGCTTCCCAAGGAGGTTCTTCTTGGAAGGTGTTTAAGTGGGTTAACACAAAATCAAAATGAATCTATGAATGGGCAGTTGAGGAATTTCTGCTCAAAATCAAGATTTTGTGGCAAGTATAGGGTCAGGATTGCTGTTTGTCAGACTGTTGGAGTTTTCAACACAGGTGCAGCATCAAAAGGAGCAATCATCCAACAGTCTGGTAATAAGGTGTTGGGATCCAACATGATGCAAGGTCTAA
This sequence comes from Parazoanthus swiftii, assembly GCA_025403585.1. Classification (NCBI taxonomy): domain Eukaryota; kingdom Metazoa; phylum Cnidaria; class Anthozoa; order Zoantharia; family Parazoanthidae; genus Parazoanthus; species Parazoanthus swiftii. Next base: position 11,138 of record JAOBYE010454419.1, on the reverse strand, counting down.
GATTTCAGGATAGGTCTCGATTGCAATCTGCGGCTCAGAAAGTCAAATTGAGATATGCCATTCAACGCAGAAATTTGAAACTAAAAAAGAGCAGAAACAAAAAAACAAGAAAGCTATGCTTCTGGGGGTTTTGATGAAACAAACCTTGCACAAGCAAGAAAACAGGTTTCAACCACAAAAAAGAGGCGAGCAGAAGCAGTTGACCAGTCAACTGAGTCTGTTGGCATGACTAATAAATTACTTGTGGAGAAATGAGAGTTTTGTGATTGTTCTGAATTTAGGGTCTATAACCCCCTTAAAGTGATTACACTTTAATGCATACTGTCATATCTAGTACATTTATTTAGTAGCTGAGTCTTTTCAAAGGTGTACTGCTCATGGGTTTTATTTTTTTCAGGTATTTTGTTTTACAGACATGAAACACATTTGTATAGCTCTAAATGGGCTGGAAAAAGTCGCAGATATTTTGGAAAAATACAAGTTGCACACGTTGTTGAACAGTATAGTCAGACTCAACCTACCTTTATCAGACAAATGTGTTCAAGATGCAAACATAACTACTAAATAAATATCCATGGCAGATTCAAGTACATATCCAAAATCTTCTTTGATAGCTTGTGGGAAACACCGAGCAACTGGTGACAGTGTGTTAGAGATGCACATTCTACACCCCACTCTGGGCTCAGAGAGGATGGTCACTGGAATGGTTTTACCAGGTACAGTAGGATCCATTCAGGGACATCTATATGTACAGTTCATGTATGCAGACTTTATCATCATTGGAAAAATGACTCTGCCTTTGTCTAACAAAATTTGAAGTTACACGTATGAACCATGTCCAGGCATTTGGGAGCAGCCAATTCATTTTTTATTGCAAGCACATGTCAAGTTTTGTACACTTATTGTATTATGAAATGTGCTACTAATATTAATCTGAAGCTATATTCAACATGGCGCACAAACTGAATTAGCTTCCTCATATTTGTACATGCAAATGTTCAAATTATTGCTTGGAAGGCACAAAATCACTAATTATGAAACGTTTGACCTTTTTACTTTTCATAAAAACAGAGAGCATTTCTAGTAACTTGGAAAAATTTAGTACAGCCTGCTGTTAATATACAAACACAAGAACCTAATTTATTTTTCTTTTTATAGTATATGTTAATTGGGAGGCTATTGTAAAAAAGGCAATTCACCCATAAAAAAATAATGCTCAAAAAATAAATTGTTGGAATAAAGTTATGTTACACACTGTATTTCATTTCGTGATACATTGGTAAAGATTAAAATAATGTTAAATTTTCAGCATTTGAAAGAGATTTCATAAACGAAGCACTCAGGAACTTGCGAGAAGCAGTGGAATTTGCCATCGCAGTGAAACAACACAGGTAAGTTAATCAACAAAATGTTTGAAACACAATTAAATGATTTATTTTAATGTTTAAAAAAAAACATTTCAAGGTACATGTGGTATATCTTGGGAGTTCGAAATAGCATTGTTCAATGCATATGGTATCTATCAGCCAATGCAAAGTAAAATACATTTGACTCAAATGTATAATAATAACATTGATACCCTAAAACAGTCAACTAAATGCTCGGATGTATTACTTTGTAGAAAAATACTAGAAAGGGACTGACTCCTGAGGAAGGAGCAAGAGGAGGCATTAAAACAGTCGGTGAAGGAAAAGCTTGGACAGTCCAACCCACATGTTGTTAGACTTTTAATGTTTACAATTCATAATTGACCAGAATAAAACTAATAAGCTTTTGTTTATGAATGTCAGCTAAAAGAATGGATTTTTTTTAAAAAACACTATTGCCAAAATTTAAAACAAGAGGTTCCATCAAACCACCATTGTTTTGTCACTGTATCACATCATGATCAGATAAGGGCACAAATCCTCATTAGAATATAAGAAATCACAAAATGCTTAACAAGTTTAGGGATTATTAAACAATTTGGTTGCACATGTTTTGGAAAATTATGTGATGACATTTAATGATATAAATACTGTCTGGTAAAATTCAGTTAGGTGCGCAAGACAATCGATCGATATACACTGAAAATGATGTCATAGTTACTCTCTGCATCAAAATGCAATAAGACACAACAAATCACTCCGACTCGTAATACTTTTTGGGGGAAACACATAAGTTTACATACACTGGTCTATATTTGAGAATACTCATTTACACTGGATTGTACTTTAGCAAGAAGAAGACAAGAAAGCTGAGGAAGGCTGCTGGGGCCTCAAAAGCCACAACTGAATCCTCCAGGGTAGGTTGGTTAAAATATTATTTGTGTAATGAACAGATATTTTCAATTTTGATAAAGATTGAAGGACAAAAAGGAAAAACTGTAATAACAATGATGGGAATAGTTTTAACTAAAGACTATTAATATTATATATATTATATTAGTCAAAATTATTACAAAAATACTAAAAAGAGTCTATAAATTTAACAATAAACTAAATCAAATGTGAGAGATAACATAAATTTCAAGCAACAAAAGTAAAAAATAAAAAAAAGATATGCACAAAGTTCTGCAAAAATTTATTGATAACTGCAATAGCTTTATCAAAAATAAATTTTATATATCCAGAAGTTAAGAAAATTTTAAGAAAGGGATTGAATGGATATAGTGGTAAAAATTAGAATGGAAGCTATCCTGAAACAATCTTACCTATCCAGAATTCACCATTAAGCTATTGAAATATATTGTTTTTGTTTTGTTTTGTTTTGTTGTGTTTTTTTGTTTTTTGCCAAGCCATTAATTTGAATAACGTTGATAGCTTTAATGGCATAAAATTACTACTTGACATGAAATTTGGACTAAAGTGATGGCTTTTATTCTCTGATAGGTTTCGGAGCCAAAGGAAATTGATCCAGCTGGACAGCAGGAGGATAGCCAGCTAGATGACACCCAGATAGACACCGAAGAAGTAAATGAACTGATCAATATTTATAAAACAGAGAGTAACAAAAACAAATAGCACCTTTGTTTTAGAAGGATGAAATTAGTGGTGTATTGTTTTGTATTGTATTAAATTATTTTTATATTGACCATAGCTGTACTAGAAGTTACATATAGCTGCACAAGAACTTTGCTCTCGAAACAAGGGTGAAACCTTTTGCAAACATCTGCGATGCCAGCCATATATACTGTAAAGCAGCCAGGAAGACAGCCCACGATACGAATGCAATACTAAATTAATGTTCAATTGCCTCCACCTCCCTCCCCCCTCTACTCTCCGACACCGTTCAGTAGACTGTACAGTCATAAACCGTACGTATTTCTTCGACTACAGTAAGTGCCAATTCGAATAAGGGCATCAGTACCTCAAATACCGTAAGTGCAATTTAACTTCAAAGTTTCTGGGCCCAGGCGTAGGTCGTCGTGTCAGGATAAACAGTGTTACTCTTTTATACAGCTGCATGTAGACATGTATAAGAGCAGCTTCATGCAGCGTTTCGATTACAGTAATGTTAAAAAGACTGACGATATGTTTTTTATTTTTGCAGATGAGACAAAAGCGATGTCTAGTGTTGCAAGTACATGTACGTATGCAATCTCGATTTCAGTTCGCAGTTAATTGATAGCCTGGGGATTTATTACCTTTGTAACATATCTGGATCGGATCATGCTTGTACCGAGTCATGTGCGTTTCTATGCTAGGCGGGACGATAAGTTGATTTATATAGAAATAGTGTCTTTAAAATCGAATTGGTTGATTTCTTGAACGGTTGGTTTAGATTTGGTACATGTTTCCTTTCTCCTTTCCGAACCAGGAATTTTAGATTTATATACTTCTCTGGATGCTTATCAAGTGGGGTAGTTTAGTTTTAAGAATACCCAAACGTCGCTCATGCGAAGTACTTCTAGCTTACGTGCTCCGTTTTCTCATAGGGAAGTAGACCAAAGAGAAGCAGAATGGAACACGATGACAAAGACGACAGTGGAACGGTATGAGAATCGAACCACTAAACTTTCTTCTGCCTCGGCTAATAACTTTCTCGGCATCCGTATTGCGGACAAATCGTCATATGGTTGGGAAACAGTAAACCAACCTATTCCAGTAGTTGCTTCCAACCGGCCTCCCATTTGTTCATCTCTTGGTCTAAATGCAGTCTAAATGCCCTCAGGGAGTTCTAAACCAGTTTTTACACCAGAGTCCTTGCCCTGCCAGTGTCACCCTTAGCACCTGCAGCAGGTGCATGCTCAGCATCGCTATCATCATCAAACTGATCATGATCATCATCAAACTGATCGTCGTCACGCAACACACAAATATTATGTAAAACACAACAAGTAAGAACTGTTTCTGGAATACGATTTGTCTCTTGCTCAAGTTGCTTCAGCAGACAGCGCCAGCGCCCTTTCAATTTTTCAAAAGCGCGTTCAACTACGACACGTGCTTTTCAAATTCACGATTGAAACGCCTTTTAGCCGGGGTAAGGGGAGCAGTAGTTGGATATGGTGCCGTTAACCAAGTTAGTTACGACTATGAAACAGATCCTTGACAAATCGGCTTATGCTTTCCGAACATGCAATTGACACAAATGGAGCGTTGTAACATTGTTTATACTTTATAGATTGTTATTTTTGTCTACTTCCTTGCACTTTCCCTCTGCATTTGATCCCCTAGAATAACTCCATATCCAATATTGTAACCAAGTAATATACGAGCGAAACACATGATCCCCACTGTACCACCTCCTGCATAGTTCTGCATAGTTCTGCATTTTTCTCATGGATAGCCTCTTAAAGATATACCGTAAACAATTATTCGAATTCTGTTATTTTCTTTTATGCATGGTAATTTTACCGTACAGCTGTTTGGTTTTAATCCTAAATTCGACTTTTTTTTATTTCCAGGGCTAGCTTCGCTGACAAACAAGAACGTTGGGTCTCTCTATGGGCCCGCCAAATGATGGAATGAGAAGACAATCAAAGAAATGGGAGCTAGGATGATCAAACGATATTTCATAGAATATCAAGAACTGAAGCAATGTCACGAGCTGTTTCAATTACTCTAAAACAGGGAAGTCCGTTTTGTTCAGAAGTTGGCATATTTATCAATAACAACCTTGTTTCAACGAGAATTACATGTCATTTGGATTTATATACCTTTTCGTATTAAGGGGTCTATCAAAACGAAGAGTTACTCGCTTGTGCCATATTTCCTGAAGCAGCGTGTCTAAAATTGCCAACGAAAACAGACGAGGCCTGCGGTAGGACGAGGCAGGCCACGAAAATTTACACTAAGATCGTCAACGACGCCATGTTTTGAGATCCTTGACGGTTTTTAGAGAACGATAACGAACTTTTTCTGTCAACCGCTTGGTGCAGTATGCCTGCCTTAGTGAGAAACGTTTCCATCCGAACAGTCACCAGATTCCTTAACCAAGAAAACTAATTTTACCTCCATGCAAGAAAAAAGGGACTAATGACTCGCAAAGATTGCGTTAAAGCTAAAGCCAGCGCGGATAACGTGAATACCCTGCAAGTTACGTTCCACGAGATAATCACGGAAGCCGAGAACAAGCCACCTGACGCATCCATCGAAAACCTAAGGGTTGAAAGAGCATTATGAGAAGCAAAGAGATCAACTTGTCGTCACGCTAGCGCGTCGCAGGTCAATTTTTTGGCTGAAAGATGACACTTACAACACGTTGGCGGATGAATACATGGAAACAACTAAAGATTTGGCGGACACACTTTATTTTGAGGTATTGCGAAGAAAGCTTAAAAGAATCTGCTACATTCACTTAAAGTAGAAAAAAGTGACGGAATTATTTTGAACCGTCTGAGCAGTCGATCCGCGAGATGGCGCAGCTAGAATTGGCGAATCCTTCAAGCTATAGTTAACACTTATTAAGGCGAAGGGGAAAACCACTTATCAACAGCCAAGACAACGGGTCCGGTCTGCTACTAGCAATTTTCGTTCCCGATTTGTTTGTCATAGGATTCGTAAATCAAGATCAAGTTCAAAATCTAGATCGAAAAACTGCAAAGTGACGGCCAACAACAAATGGGTGACAGTCTTCTCAGAAAACCAAGCGAAAAAAAGAAGCAGCCAAAACAACGGACCCCGCGAGGCAAATTTCCTCGATGGTTCGTAAAACTGGCTTCTTAAGATGGCTAGACGACTCTTGTACGATGTACTTCCGCGTAACCTTTAGTTCCATATTTTCTCAAGCCTTCAGCTGAAGAGTGTGTGCAGTCAAGAGTTGTTATGGGGTTAAGTCTAAAGTTCAGGCCGACTCTGAAGACCCCAACTGTGCAGCAGTTTACTGAAAAAATCAGACCTTGCTCGGAGTGTGCGCTTGCACCACCGGTTCGCCGATACGCCAGGAGACCAAGACTTTAACCCAAAGTTGTATTTTAAAGTCAAACTGGGACCCTCCGCGTGAAGACTTTGAGCTCGAGGATAACCTGTATTTGCTTAAGAAAAAATGCAGGAGGATATTTCACATGGTATGTCCAACTGGAAATCAAATCTTTCCAAAGAGGAAAACCCCAAACTGACAAGAAGTACTGACTCTGTAAGAGTACTGGGGACAGATAAGAATCTCGGCCCTGTTCTTCTTGTCACAGATTGCATGAATCACAGACACTTGCTCACTACGTATGGAATGCACTCCTTGCAGAAATCGACTGCGAAGAGTAAAGCTTGAGTTTTTCTTTGATGGGGATTACAATATGCCTTATGATGAGGATGGGAATTAACTCGTTAACAGCTAATTATACGCGCTTATGGCGTAAGGTGCACAAAGACGACAGGTGGGACATGGAAAGCCGGAAGAGTAACTTATCAAAGCCAGTGCAAAAAGAGAACACTGAACGAACCGAATTAATTCGGTCAGAGAAAAAGCAACAATATTGTCTGCATTCGCAAGCCACTATTGTACAGAGAGCCTGGCCACATTATAACGGACGAGCTGCACTTGATATTACGTGAGGCAGGTAGGTTAACAAATACCTGATCTTACCTGAGGTACAAGAAAGAGATAGCCAGGTAGCCTTGCAAAAAGGCGTGGTGAAGAAAAAGTTTCATCCGAAGATGGTAAAGTCAATAAATGATAGCGGCAAAGTTTTTCAGTTTGGAACAAGACTGAAAAAGCTGATGGCTCTGAAGGTAAGATTGACAACTTTATTTCAAGCTGTTGGAGTTGTTGCCTCCTACCTTAAGGTTACAGAGCACAATGGAGGTATGTTTCGCGCAAATCGCATTTGCGCGCCGCATAGAAAGGTTTTTTGTTTGAAGTTTAGTTTTCCCTTTAGCTAAATAAATCTAGAACACAGCCTTGATTAAAAATATCCGAAAAAACTAATTACTTTCTTGCTTCATGGTCTCAAATGCAAAACTACCGCTTCTATTCAAAGTGTTAACTCTCTTAAATGTTTTAACAAAGGGCTGTCAAATTGTCATATTTTGAAACTTCAATAAACATACTTCAAAACGGGGTCGGGGATTTTCGAGATTATTTGTGGTTACGATTTTATATCACTTTCTTTTGTGATTTGAAAAAACAAATTGAGTTGTGTAATAAGTTGCAAATAACTCTGTTGAAACTCAATTAGTTATAATTTCCCGACACCGTTTCGTACTTCCGGCCATTGTCCATTATGTGTCAAAATTTGGGCAGGTTTGAGTAAAACCAGATAGAGTTTTAACATCTTAACTGCGCCAAAAACTCTGTTTTCAGTTTTCGAGAAAAAGGCAAATAGAGATTTGGCGGGTTTTCTGCTATCCTACTGTTATTTTAACACATACTTGACAAAACAAACATAATCCAATTAGTATAAGCCAATCCGAGGCGCACCGAAAAAGGTGTCAAATGTTTTGGCTGTCATATTATTCGCGATAAACTGCAGTACATGTTTTTGTACAATTTCGGCTGTCGTTTCTGAGTCCATCTTGCACCGGCACCGGCATCCGGATTTCAAATGAAAATGTTTCCGCAATGGGGAAACCATTAACACCTTTTCAGACAGTTTTTAAACATTGCGACAAAAGATAGTCACGGGAATTTTTTCAGAACGAAAATGGTTTCGAGAATAATTAACTCGAAATGTTTTTAAGATAATGAGATAAAATTTTCACAAACAGATAGTAATTGTAATATAGTTTCTAATTTCATAAAAATCCAAAAAACTGACAAAATATAGTTTCTTCGTGTTCTGTAACCTTAAATTAATTGCCTGCATGCATACATGTATGTATACCTCAAGGCTAGTTTACATTTGCAATTTTTGCCGCAGTTTTTGTTGCGTTATTTTCAAAAATACACGTAAAGTATCTGCAATTTCCTTGAATTTGAACTTGCAAGGGTTCGCACAATCTCGGAACTTGGTACAACGTTAGTTAACGTCCATGGGCTTGGCGGCAAGGAAGTTGCAATTGAAACCGGGACAAAAATTGCATGAAAAATTGCTAGTCTAAACAGGCCTTCATAATGGCTACAATTTTCTCGCCTCTTATCCAAGTAGTGCACGTTCATGGATGCAGTAATTCATAATAAATTGATTACGTATTTATAGATCAACTGACAACGTAACTGGGACCAGAGTACACTGCCGCCAGTCGCAGAAACGTAAAACAAACATCATAATCTCCCGAGTATATATAACGAGCCGCCAGAATCCGATTGCGATTACTTTCTAAACTGACACAAAACAGCGAAACTAAAGAAGGAGAAGAGACTTCACTGCGGTAATTCACTTCAATTGGGCTACGCTTGAAATTGAAAGAAAATAAAATCAACTCACCGAATGTCGGTCTGTCAGTAGCTTGTGTGTCTTGGCAACGGAAACAACTTCGGAAACCAGTTTATTCGCTTGCTGTAGTGATATGTCAGGAGATTACATACCTCATCAACAAAATTAAGAAATCTAACCAATCTGCAAACATTACCTTTCCACTAAATTCATCTATTTCCAAATCTTCGTCCGTAAAAACAGTGTTTATCACCGGAATTGGTTTGGCAACGCTAAGCGCCGCCATTTTGGATTTTCGCTCTGCAATCGTTTCTAAGCAACCAGAGTCTGGGGGAGACTAAGTACTAGCTGTTGGGGTCGCTGTTGGGAGCTGCTATTTCAAGTGATTCTCAAACCCGCACACATATACACATCTATTTTCTCTTTGTATCTTACTTTTTCGGACCCCTTAAACTTTTATATTACTTCGAAAACACAGGAGCATTGATACCGGTTAGTTGTTAACAGACGCCACATTGGAAATGAGTACCACCAACATGCCGGACGGGCGCCTGATTTGTTTATTCGTATTTTTTAAAAGAAACCTGCGGCACCCAAAGCGACACCCAGGGTAGGCGGACGCTGCTTTGGTTGCAAGTCAAGAATATAAATACAAATCCAATCAGGCCCGTAGGCAGGGGTGGTGCGCGGGGTGCGTACACACCCCCCGGACACAAAAAGGTCCGCATTGGCAAGTTCGATTAGACGATGAAGAAGCCCGAAAAGGTTTATCGTAACAGTAGGTTAACAATTATCGTAAATCGAAACGAGTAAAAAAAGAAAAACGGCCATAAGTGTGTTTGTAAAATCGTAGTTTTGTGGAGGCGGTTTTGGCAATGTTTTATTTTGCGTGAACTTTCAAAAAATGAAAAATATAAAATATAACATAAATTTGCAGAAAAAATGGCAAAGCTGATATTAAACGCGGAGTAAAAAAGAAGAAAAAAGAAAAGACAAAAAAGACAAAAAAGTATGCGGTAGTGGCTATTTTCGATATGGTCTACTGTTTGTAAATAGAACCAAAAAATTTAGAAACAGAAAAAAGAACACTGTTTACAGATAAACCGACAAAATTAATCGTGAACAAGAAAATAAATAAAAATGTGCAGCGGGGAGAAGAGAGTCTGGGACCCCAACCCGATGGAGGACAACTTCTGAGCCTCATTAAACACCAAAGGGGGAGAGTTGTGTACGGACCCCAGGCCTGCCGCAGCATGTACATACCCTTGTGCTAACTCAGCTCTACACATTATAATATGGAGAAATTAGCGTACTGTTTTGTTGGCTGCCATTGTTAAACTGGTGTTAACAGAACAAAGAGGCGAGTACAAAGAACCTGTCAACGGTTCAACGACGTCTCTGCCACGTCACAAGTCACGTTTCGTCACAGTTCACCTTAGTTTCCATCTCGAAAAAGCTCCGATTTGAGCACTTCAAAAAGTGAGGTGACCCGTTGTAGCTCTAAAATATGAGCGGCCCAGTAGTGCCTGGAAGCTATGTAGTGTAGCGAATTACTTTTTAAGTACTATTAGTTTAAAAACAAAGGGTATTTGAAACATCACGTAACATATCATCCATCCCCGGAAGGTGGTTTGTTTGCTTTTGATAGAGTCAGACTCGAGAGACCTCCCGAAGATGTATGAAGACTTATGGAGACTATGAAAATATCAAATGCGTGTCGTACATTTAGTTCCCGGACTGGGCTACAAGATCAGTAACACTAACAAGGTAGAGCCATATCCGCATCCCGTTGCAATTTGCTGCGGCGAGCACGGAAAACATTTTGTTTTGGACTATGCTTCATTGAAGAACCTCGCTACTCCGCTAGGCTTCTAAAAATCAAGCTTCATGTTCCAGCTGACGTCAAGGTTGTTGGAGAATGCCATGGCGGAGTTAAAGCGCTCGCTTACTGCATTGGAATAGCTCACATAAGCTGTCCGGCCCTCACTTTTTCCCTTTTTGAAGAATGTGGAATGAACAACATTAGGCAGAAACGTCATTTGAAGTACAGAAGAGTTTTAAAAATTGGAATATTATTTGCACTAAGGCCTTTAACTCGCACAGTGCACCAAAAGCACAAAGCTAAGGATTTCCAATTTAAACTTTTGCACAAAAGAATTCAAAAGGATCACTTCTTATCTCTTTGTCGAAAAGAAAAAGAAAAATTATTACATTTATTTTGGGACTGTATATGCACCAAACGTTTTGGAAATCACTTGAAAGTTGGTTACATACATGTAGCCACTAATAGATCAAAAAATGTAAACAAGCTCAGTGCCATTAGACACATCCAGGCCCGTAGCCAGGATTTTTGTCGGGGGGGTGCAAATTTCGTAAACTTGGACTCTTAAAAGCCAAATTTGTGGGA
>JAOBYE010454418.1:1519-28588 GCA_025403585.1 Parazoanthus swiftii | reverse complement strand
CATAAAGACAGTAAATGAGTTGCTCATAGCCTCCAGTGTTCCTCAGAGGTCCATTTCCCCTGAGCTACCTACACCGCGTGGAGCCGAGCCTCTTTCCAATGCTTCCTTGCCACCGCTTCCCTCGGCACCACCTGTTAAGGCAGCTGTTTCCATGGAAACAAGCGAAGTATCCAATAGCGCGGTAGCAGGAGATAAGGTGGCACCTGAACTCACAGAATGCGACCGTGTTGAGAACGGAGAGGAGACGAACAAACTAGAATCAGAACTTTTTGTTCCAAGTAAGAAAGTCGCTCCTCCGCCAATTCCTCCCCGTATAGACCTAACGTGAAATATTAGTCGTTTTCAACTTCGATCGTTTTGTAATAGTTTCAAGGATTCGCAAAGACTTTGCGTTGTGTTTCAGTTTCAAAAACTGTTTGTTGATTAGTCTTCAAAGAACATTTTACATATAATGACTTATACACACGAAAGGGTTTTTGTGTTTGAAAGAAGGGGCTGAAACGCCCCTTGGTGGGAGAGGGTAGAGGCTTAAATTTTGGAACTCTACAATATATTGAAATACATTACTGGCCGCTAATCCAGTTAAGAATCCTTAGTCAGTTAAGTACCTCTGTTAGGGCTTATTGGGAGCATTGCTCCTGATGCCGGAGTACACAAAAGAACACCTGAGAATACTGACGGCTATGCAGGTAGCAAGAAAACTTTGTAATCCACCATGATCGCCGATCCAGCAAAGCAATCCGTCCATCGCATTTATGTACCAAGAAACCTGAATTGTATCTGAACTCCTCGTACGTGTTTGTTAATATCTTGGCTGTTTACTTTTTTAGAGAACGTGAGGGATTTCCTTCATAGATTTAGCAGAAAACAGCGACTTTAACTGAATATTCAGTAAAAAAGATTGTCTCCAGTTTGATCCGATCCAAAAACTGTTAAACTAACTTAGGGGAAAAAGTTTAAAAAGGCCACTACTCCAGCTCCGTTTTGCCAAAAAGCAAACTAATATTTCAAAAACAGAGTTTCTTTTAGAGGTGAAGTTGAAGCATTAAAAAATCATAGAACAGTTCCAGCTGGTGGTTATAAAAATTAGGACCGATCGGAAAATCGGTATTTAAAAATAGTGAAATACGGCAAACTGTTTCCAGTTTATAATCAATACAACATATACTCATAGAGATCTTTTTGTTAAATCACTGATTTTAAGCTACATTTTAATGATCGACGCCACTTTTTCATAACCAACTCATTTGAAGACGTGACGCTGCCAGCTTTTGTAACGAAAGCTGGGCATTCAGTTGATCTTTTTTAAACTTTCCTTTTGAATTATTTCATCCATAAATTTATAGCATACCGTGTTGTCTACTTCGCGGTTAAATCGTGATCAAACACACACAATATTGAGATAAAGATTAAAAAAATACTTTTTGTTTTCGTGCGCAGTGTTGAAGACGGTCGGGGTAAAATTGCAAAACCCGATTTCAGGATCCGGAGTAATCATTATAATGCTGACTGATTTCGCGCGCTGTGATTGCTCAATTTCAGGTCGGTAAGTAGCCGTACGGACCTCTAGTTCTGGAGCGGTTGTCAATTTACAGCCTCACTTGCTTCAAATAATCAACAAAGCCATATAATAAACATCTTATTAGCCTCGTTTGCTCGGTCCGTACGGCAAGTTATGGATCCTCGTGTTTTCCTTCCTTGTTTTCATGGCGCTTGGGCCATAAAAGGAAGGGAAAAACTCGGTCCATATCTTGCCGTACGGACCGAGCAAACGAGGCTAATAAGAGGTATGTATTTGTGCTCGTGGCTGACTGCTGGAGATGTAGTTCTCCAGCTGCAATGTCGTCATAGCTGCTAACTTCTTCAGTGGGTCTGGTATCACTGGAATCGGATAGCGAACTAGTACTTTGTTGTACTTTCTTTTTTTTCTTTTTGCACGCAAACCAAGCTGGGCATGCATAGCCATGACGTCGAAGCTATGGTATACCAAATCAGTATAATTTCCGTTATATCTATTTTACTAATGTGCAAAACTTAGACAAAAAAAACTGCGCATTTTTCCATTTATAAAATCTGAAAGCTGAATAATTCGCAAAAAAAAAATGAGCATAGTAAAATAGGCGTTCGATAGATAAAGTTTTTTTGTCTAAAGACGCTCGCCATCACGTATAATGCTCGTATGATACAGCAGGGTACTTACTTGTCTTCTCTCACGAATTGTGGTAACTGTGGTAACTGTGGTTGCTACAGGAATAACAGTATCTCTGGTAGGGACAAGGACTCTGTTCATCTTCAGACTTGCTATATTAGGCAGTTCAAGTGACAGGTCTCGAGTTTAGCGGCTGTTATCCAAATGAGCTAAACAAAGCGATTGTGAGGAGTCGACAAAATCCGACCGATTTCCTTGAACAAAACCAATCCATTTTCTCCCGGTTGCACGATCAGATGGATTCTGATGCAAAGGGATTCCTGGTGTATACACGCTCTTTTTATAAGAACAACGAGCATCAGATTGGCCAAAATTCAAGAACAATTTCAGAACAAGTTGAGGCTAGGGCTCGATATTAATTTTTTTTAAAAAAAATTTGCTGATTGTCTGGCTCAGAAATGGGGAATAAACAACTTGTAATGTCGCTGATACAGCGAGTTTTGAGAGAATCAGCAGACTCTACATAATTTGGCCAAGGTAAGAATTTGAATATGAAACTAATCCTAGGATAATCACTAGAAAGGCCTGGAAATCGTCTCGGGAAAATGACTCGGTGTCCGCGGGGATGAATTGATCGAAAATACACGCGCTAAACAATTGGTTTTCCAATACATGTACTGCAATACCTAAAGCTTAGTTTTTATTCGATTTAAACCACATAATTCTATAGAAATACGAACAATTCAAGAACATTTTGAGGCTCAAATCGCCAAAAAATTAAGAACAATGAGCCTCGGCCAAATTTACTGTTTCTTATAAAAAGAGCGTGTAAGTCTTGTTAAGACATTTTCATTATTTGGGCTTTCTTCCACCTCTGGGTCTTGCTTATAAAATAGTGCTGCGAGATAAAAGCCCCAGAGTGTCGCCCCGCAATGTAAAACAAACAGCTAATGAATCGTGTGCGAGCTGTAATATGCACTTATCCATATAGTATATGCCGGCCCTAGTTTCTATTTGCGTTTGATTTAGTCAGTTTCGGAGTAAATAAGCACAAGAAGTAAGTGGGTAGCACCCTTCGACTTCCTCTGGGGGCCTTCCAGCTCCTTCCCCTACTGCAGTTCTACACTGTGAACTAATTGCCTAACTCTAATTTTATCAATCGGGCTAAAACATCTGAAACGTTTACATAAGAAAATGGTTTGTTACATCTTCATAGCGAACACAAACGAGGATACAAAAAGACCTTGGACTTGGAGTATTCTCAAAGGCATTAGTCATGCACGTGACATTTTGGCCGCGTACGGGCGATTCCAAAATGAAACTGCTTTTCTTTCGGGCTAAAAAATCGCCTTTGATGTTTGAGAACATTTTTTTGGCCAAAATACTTTTTTGTACATAAAAACAACTGAAAACGCGAAATTATGCACTTTAATGCTGGTTAAAGTTACTTCTCTCAGAAGTCAGGAAAAGCTATTTTAGAGGCAATGCGTCCAGTTCTTTCATGAAGGACATGCCCCCGCAACTCCCGAGGTATTGCTCCTTCAGCGCTCGCGATCGTCACCTCCAGACCCCCCCCCCCCCCTGTCCTTTTCTCAGTATTTTATTCGACGAGTTCCTCTGTCGGGCGATACACCTCGTGATTTATACCACCAACAATCCAAATAACAAATACATTATTTGTATATTATAGATAAACCTGGTTTCTTTTGTTATAAATTCAAATGTCAAACTGATTTATTTACTGAAACTACATTAGAAATAGCTCATATAAGTTAATGAAATGAAAATATTGTGGCAATTTGATCGAAAAAGTTTGCGAGAACCGGCTACTTCATGAATGCTGCAATACTGAACGTGTGGAAGAATGGGTACGATTACAAAACTTTTGTTGTTGTGAACTGCGATATTTTTGTGTATAAATGTTGTCATAAATTATCTGTCCAATGATCCATAACCCACTAAAGTCTCTCTGAGCTGATGCCGATGAACACTCTGATAGATAGATATAGATAGATATAACTTCAGCGCTAAAATTCAGTGATTTATTGAGTATACTAAGTCAAAACTTAGTAATGATATGTCAACCAGTGCGCATTTGATGTTTACACACAATTAAAATAAATTATAGAAACAGAAGTTCAGGTCAACAGCGTATTGTATTTTAATCTGCTGCCTGATCTCGTGTCCATGTCACGAGTTCGATCTGGCGTTTGTTCAGGAAACAAATAATTTCCTATGATAAAAATATTGCAGCCAGTGAACGTTCAGCAGTCATTCATTGCATTCGCTGCAGGAGTTGGTTGTGTTGCTGCTTCCACTAAACATAACTGGCATAGTTGCAATTGCAGTGAAGGCTTCTGAACTATAGTTACGCGGAATTAGTTCACAGTGGAGTGATTTTCAACCAAACTCAATCATGGCATCAGAAGTTGAGAAGTTGCTGTTCATGGTTTTTGTTGCGATTCTGTTGGCCGTGGCATCGCCACGGCGGACGTGTGAGTATATAACTTTGTACAAACACGATTTTATAACTTTATAACGTGAAGGAATGGAAGTGATGCAGTAGAATGAAACACAATTCCCGAACTGGTGGACCGAATGTAAGGCAGCGTCCATTTCCTGGAAATTGCAAACGCATGGGGCTCGTTCCTGCATGATTATCAAACGCCGAGCCACCAACTTTCCTCTAATTCCACGAACCAACATGCACTACAACATAAACTCGATCCCCGACTCTTTCTTGTATTAAATTGTAGGCTATTTCCCTGTGATATCACTGTGTTGTGAATGATTACTGCACGAAAGCTATTTCCAAACCACCTTCAAAGTGAAAGTTGCCTTGTAACTTGACCGTGTTTCTTGGCAAGGACACTTAGAATTTGGGCGTGGAGATTTTAATACTTCTCAGTCTAAATTTTATTATTCAGTACGATATTTGTGGGTACTTGATATTATAGACTTGCCACAAAATTATTATTGGATTAGACTTGCATTAATTGCCCCACTCCCCCTATCCTTCCCCCCAAAACAAACACTGACGGCAGTAGGCCATTTCAAACTATAATTTCCTTTTTCAATGGATGCAAGGGCTCCTGTAAACCTTTTTTGTTTTTGATAATTGTGTAATTGATACAGCACTTTTATACAGAGCAATTAGGATCAATTAACTGATGTTTATATTAGATATTTTAAAACACTCCGTTAAATGTTTGTTGCATATTGAGGTCTTGGCATCATACGTACTCAGGATATACAGCTTAATAACGAAGCACTGTTTTAAGGGCTTTCTGAAATTACGGCAGGTTTTTGTCAGCACATTTGTTTTAATAAATGAAAACTCACGTGAACTTATTGTGGGGGGGGGGTGTTATTGGGTAGAGGTAATTAAAGGCCCCTACACACAGTGCAAATTCAGCCTCAGTCGACCTACGCAACAATAGTCCAGTTTCGTATTCGTAGTTGCCGCTGATTACAACGACTACAGACTCGTTTACTCAGCGTCAGCCTCGACTTGGTGTTGAATACACATATATAAGTGCCAGCGAGAACGATTAGAAGTCCGATTCTCCAACATGTTACAGTACACAGAGTTGTAAATGGCTCATTGGTATTTACGAATACTTAACATCAAGTCGAGGCTAACGCTGACTGAATAAACGAGTCTGTAATCAGCGGCAACTACGAATACGAAACTGGTTTATTTCGAGGGCTGTTACACTTATAGCGATTGCGCTTTAGTGTGCAATCAATTGCATCGTGTGTTCGGGCCTACACGCTGGGGAGTCTACGGTACCCTATATAGTTGTTCCTGCTATATTCTGTTATGAATTGTTTATCATTTTTGTTTTGCTCTGCTCCTGTTTTCTCTGCAGTAAAACCTGAGGAGAAACAGCTATTGGTCGGTTACTGGGGACAGAACTGCGCAGGACCAAGATTTGGCCCCGCCCACTACGAAAAGCCGTTGTCGCATTTCTGTGAGGAATCTAAGTTCGACATTATCATACTTGCCTTCGTAGATGAATTGTTCGATCCACAAAACAAAAGTAAGGATATAACAACCCAAGATTACTTAACGAAACATTTTTAAGCTGTAGATTTGTTTGGAATTTGTTAGACAAATTCTTGCCCTTGTTTAATATATAAGGCGGCGAAGCCGAGTGAACTCTTTCTTATTATTCTTATAGTTTCTTTTGATATATTGTGACTCCTAATGTACACTGATAACTTTGCATTGGTGCAAAGCTTATAAGCAACTGGCTAAGCTGATAAAAGCGAGGTGCAAATGAAAATCCCAAAGTACAAGGTTGTTTTCAAGGGAATAAGCTTTTTAGAAACACTGTACTATTATTATAACCGAGTTGAAGAACTATTCCAAGATCGGGACTCGTCTAAAAAAAAAATTTTCATGCATTATACTCTTAAACTTCACGAAAAATATTCCCTCGATCGTCATCTAGAAGCAGCATATGTCAGCGGCGGGACAAGCGTAGTCATCCCTGGTACAGCGTAATTATAAGGCAGAAAAAATACAAGCTGATATATATGTATACTATTAAAGAATAGGACATGCCACAACGCACCTCTGGCTTTGATTGTTGTTTAATGAATTTTGTTTCAATACATCATAAAGCGTGATAGCTGTAGAGCACTCGATAACCAAATTTGAAACTGAGTGTACCCAGTTTGGAATGCAAGATGTTTGAACTATAACTTATTTACTCACGAGTGCTAGGACCAGCTTTAACCGAGCCGAAAAACATTCAGTAATATATAATTTACTAAAGACACGCCTTCAGGAAATATTTTCATTAAATGTTTTGGTTTCATTTCTCAAAACATTTTAGAAACACGGAGGCAAAACATGCACGTTGTAATGATAGCAAATGTTTAGAACCAGTTGCTTAAGTTTAATCTAAAAACTATCATTGCTGTTGGATAGAACGCATTAAAATTAGCAAAAGAAACTATTTTTTGCTTTCTATCCTGTGAAGAGGTGAAGTAATTACAATGTAAAAATCGACATCTTTTTCAAGATTTTGTTTGGCAATATACAAATCTTGCAATCCCTGGAGTGCAATAGTTATGTAATAATCCGATACGCTGTAGAAATGTCGGTATACAAAATGTTTAGTTTTTACTCTGCAAAAACGTCACCTTTATACAAAATAGCAATTGAAAAACTGGTATTTTTACAAATTTTAAGGCGGTGTTTTCGATTACGTTTGATTATCAGAATTTAAAAAGACCTCCAACTAGTTTCTATTAGTATCGCACATGCTTAATTGTATCTAAATTTAGATTGCATATGCATTAAAATATTTCTTAAGTTTTATTTAATTTGCGTTGCTTAAGATCAATAAAGTTAAACTTATTTATCAAATACTAAAGTAAAACTTACGATTTTAGACGACTACCCTGGGATCAATTTGTCGGACCACTGCGGGTACAGCCCAAATCCAGATTACCCGTTTTTGTTCAGATGCCCTCACATCGAGGCTGCCATAGAGCAGTGTCAGAAAATAGGCAAGAAGGTTACAATATCAATCGGTGGAGCAACCGGCGATGGAACCCTGCACTCCCCGCAGAAAGCAATTTTTCTGGCTAACAACTTGTGGCAGCTGTTCCTTGGCGGGAAAAACACGACATTTGCAAAACTTAGACCCTTTGGGAAGTAAGTATTTTTTTTACTTTTTAGAAACTGTCTTGATTATATATTGACAGAGCAGTTTTTATTATTATTATTATTATTATTATTATTATTATTAATATTATAAATATTATTATTATTATTATTACTATTTGTACTAATTTTATTATTATTATTATGGTAAATTTTATTGACAAAATCTCAACAAATATATCAACATCATTGCGGGCTTAGGCTAGGCAATGTGGACTTTTAAAATTATACATTCTATCTAGTTTTTACAATATAAAATACAATGGTGTAAAATAAGTGTATTACAAGAAAAAAGATCTTTGTAAAGCTAAAGTAAAGTCAATAAATCAAAAGTTCGTTGTATATGAAACTAATTAAGTTCATTCTTGAGTCCCTTAATGCTATAATCAGTCTCTCATTATTGTACAGATTCATAAATCTCTTAACAATTTCACAATTTCATAATTCTGAGATCTGTGAGCGTTCAATTTGCGACTTGTTGTCCAATTAATGCCTTTAGATCTTTATTCAGTTCTTTATGATGGGCTCCTAGATAATCAAATACCACAGTGACAAATCTGACTTATATCCTGGGTATAAGCTCTTGATTCCCAATTTGAGATCCACATATTTTTCTTGCTCGAATTTGGTCTGTTCTGTGATTGTTCCAGGGGTGCATGCTGTTCCTTCTTCCAGGAGTCAATTCCTTGTTATTCCTGTCTGCCGCACTTAAGTCAGGTCTATTTGCTCCGTTCTTGGGGGCTTTCTCTAAGTGCCACGGAATATTCCATAGAATCTTAGCATCATCATTTTCTTGGCTGGGTTGTGAAGTAGATTGCTTGTACCATGGTAAAGAGTAGTCCGATTATTCATGTCCATATTTGTCTAGTAGTGCATGGTAGATTGTTCGTGGCATTCTGTCATGCCTCTGCATGTACAATGTTAGTGCTGGTTTGGAACAGCCACAAACGATGTGTGAAACAGTTTCCTGATCTTGCGAACGTTTTCGACAAGTAAATTCGTCCATGTGTTCTTGCAAGAAGACCTTTTTTGTACCAGATGTATATATCAGTTACATGAATACGTTCTAATTAAATTAATTAATTAATTAATAAAAAAGTAAGTAAATAAATAAATAAATAAATAAAAAAATATAAAAAAACCGAATTTTTTCGTTTTTGTGTTTAGAAGTTGTTGTCTGATTAGTATATCTACTGATAACACGATATCTGGTACGTTCTTCCATTGTTTGAGTATATCATAGCTGGAGCGTGATATCTCGGAATTATTCCAGTGTTGGTTTACAAATTTCCCAACCCAAAGTTGATGTTGTGGGTCGTTCTTATGCTTGTCGATGTTTGCTTTGTGGATGATGTTCTTCACTTTGTGGGCTTCTTCACTACCTACTTGGATTTCTTTATCGTCATTCCTCAGGATTGTTGTGATTTCGTAAAAGTCACAGTTTATGTCTTGTGCTTCTGCATACTTCTCGGAATCTTTAAATATTGATCGTAGATGTTTCTGTTCTTTTTTCATTTGAAATGATTTGACGAGTTTGCTGTGTTGGTCTATTAAAATGTTGACGTAGTTAGCTACCGTCAGTTTGGTGTTCCTGTACAGCGTTTTCAGCTCAGTTAGTCATTTCCTCCTTGGCCTGGCTGTAAGTACAGTAATGGTGTAGATTCTTACTTATGTTTTCCACTGCAGTCGTTAATGATTGATGGCGGATTCAAGTCGATGTTAACTCGTCCATGAATTTCTTTCATCATCCACGATCGATTTTTTTTATTTTAGGGTTTAGTTGGCGGTTTTCACGTATTCTCTTTAGTTATTCGCAAATCTGTGCAACTTCCTCCCGTAGACTGATCATCTTTCTTTCAATGTTAATCATCCATCGCGGTTTCTCGCCAGTCTTTCTTTCCTTATGAGCATTCTTTTCTTTGATGTGAGTATTGTATACTAGAAAATTGTATACCCAAAAGTACTGAAGTGGGTGAGTCGATGGACTTGATTGGATGAGCGCTTTGGCGACATATTGTAGGCGATCCATGGCTGTTTTCTTGATGTAAGCGTCTTTTTAATATCTTATCTTTCTAATATCTTATCCATATTCCCGACGTCTTTTGCAACATCATCATAAAAACACTTGGCTGCTTGGGTTATTCGCGCAATCCAATTGAGATATTCAGTTGTCCAATCAGTGCTTTGTTGTGGTTCGCTTGGTTGATCATCTATTTCTGTCTCTTTATTATTGCTGGTTTTTCACTCACTTCCCGGGGATTCAAATGACAAAGGGCATGGCGACGATGTTGGAGCCCATAACAAAAGAACTAATTACAACTCCATTGTAAAGGGACACCAACGTGGTGGCTCTGACGTCACGTGAGAACCAAGAATTGCTTGATCTTTGTTCGCTGGTTTCTCTTTTTTCTTGTAACTCATTTGTTATGTATAATGCGCTCGGTCTTTGTTCGCCGGTTTCTCCTTGTTCTTATAGCTCATTGGTTATGCGTAATGTGCTCACCTTGAACTTCGTTCTAAACGTCCTAATGTATCAAATTCTGTGCTGTTTTTCCGAAATGTTCATATCCTTTCTCGTTCCAAAACTTTAACGTTAGTTGCATAATATCCAATGTCTTTCTTCGTTTTTCATTAGTGGGGCATTCTTCCGATGTGTGTAGTATTGTAGAGTCCACGAAGAGGTTACTCACCACACACTTGGGCTATTGTAACTCACTGCTTTATGGCATCCCAAAATACCAAATAGATCGCCTGCAGAAAGTTATAAACGTTGCTGCGAGAATCACCTGCCTTGTGCCTCGTTTCTCGCACATCACATCTGTTCTAAAACGTATATACGGTTTCAAACTCACATTACTCGTTTTCAAAACTCTTCATTGCATGGCCCCGCCCCATCTGGTTGAACTATTATGTATTAAAACTTTTACTCGCTATGCGCTCCGATCAAACAACTAGCTTTTTTAAGATGTCCCTCGAGCTAAACACACCTTTGGCGATCGAGCTTTCTGCAATGCAGGCCAAAAACTATGGAACAGTCTGCCATTGAGCATACGAGTAAGTAAAACCATGGACTGTTTTAAAACTAAATTAAAAACCTATTTGCTTAATTATCTTATTTTACAATATTTGAAAGAACTTTTATTCTAATTTACTTATACATTTTGAATAAGATAAATTTTTTAATTTAAGTTTATATCAACACAATTACTTAAATTTTATAATTGTAAAGCGCCTTAGAATATTTAACATATCCAAAGCGCAAAACATTTTGTTTGATATTCTTATAACAACATTTAAACTACTGCAATAATTTGTCTACGAACCTCAGCATCGTACCATTTTCTCAACATTTCTCTTTGAACGAATTTTAAGAAACAACGGAAAT
Organism: Parazoanthus swiftii; assembly: GCA_025403585.1. NCBI lineage: Eukaryota > Metazoa > Cnidaria > Anthozoa > Zoantharia > Parazoanthidae > Parazoanthus > Parazoanthus swiftii. The sequence continues at coordinate 17,374 of JAOBYE010454418.1, read as the reverse complement.
TATGTTCTTTATCAAAAAATGTTTCAAAATCTTTTTTGAAGCACTCGTTCGTTTTCAACGGCCGCTTAACGAAAACACTAACCACTCAAAGATGATAGTTTCAATTTGCGCCGACTAAAAGACAAACAAAAACAGATCTACGTTGTTGACTGAGATCTCATGAAATGCATTTCTGTTCACACGTGTTTTAATGATAATGATGATTAATGCGCTTTATAGAATGCCTTTTCTTTGTGCTTTAGGCGCTTCACAGAATCTCAAGTTAATTGCAATTTGTTTGTGATAACAAAATTAATAACAATTTGAGATATTTCGAACACCAAAGCTGCTTAAATGACTCAAACAAAAAGGAATTTTGATAATTTAATTGTTACGTAATATCTTTGAAAGATTACGCAATAATTACACATTATCTTTCAAAGTTTGCGCAGTGATTACGCAATAGTTTTGGGTCTTGATGATATCTTTTATGTATGTGTTCTAATGATATGATGTTTTGCAGGGCAGTACTAGACGGTATCGACATGGATATCGAGGGAGGAAGCAACAAGTACTATCCAGTTCTAGTGAAAGAGCTTCACCGCCTGATGAGCTCTGATCCCAGCAAGGAATACCTCATTACAGGTGCACCCCAGTGTCCCTATCCAGACCATGAGCTGGGACCCCAGATACCAGGTTCTGCTCTACAAGGTGTGTATACTGATGTGTGTGTGTGTGTGGGGGGGGGGGTAATGGTAATCTATTATATCTCCCCGCAGGGCTATCGAGACAACAATTACATGTTTATTTAACACTTCACATTCTTATGAAATTACAATAAGTATGTTCGGCAAAACTTTGAATTGTTAAGAAATAAGTTGATCCAAAAAGTAAAAATGCCAAACTGAGTATAAAAAGGGGTATAAAAGGTTTGGCTAAAAGTACGTTTCACCTATTGATAAAATGTTTAAAAACTTTCAATTGACAAAAGTCATTTTAAGACAGTATTCTTGAATTCGGAGATGCATATGCATATGCGAACCTTGTTTTTTTCAAGTAAGCGCCATCATTGAATAAGAGCTCATTCCATCACTTTAGCTCTCGAGTAACGCTTATTTAAACACCTCTTATGTCAAAGCAAAAATTGTGACAAACGATGCTAGTAATTTTGAACCCGCAACGGCGGAAATTTTTTACCACAGACGACTAAAATTAGGATTAAAAAAAGTTCAAAATCTTATTTTTAATGAGACTCAATTAACTCCGCTCTCCAGTAAATGCCGCACCAAAAGATGTTAAATTGAATAGAACTTTCGACGCTCTTTCGAACAGTCGTCTACTATTGTGAAAACGAGAGATGTCTTTGGATAGAATTTCAATTTTATGAACCTTAACCTTTTGGATAAACCTGACCATCCGTAAACACATATACAATGCATATTGTCAGAACGTGTCAGCTATTGTTAATTCTATTGTCAAAGTAGTGTCTTTTGGCCTTACTGTTTTCAAATTATTACGGCAAGTGAGTCCGTGGTTGTATATAGTACAATGTCTATGTGTACAGCAGGTTCGGTTCTTACTGTACTTGTATATGTTTTCAATTCAAGAAACTGGACAATATTTCAACCACATATACGTCCAGTTTTACAACAACTACTGCTGGCCAGGAGATAAGACATTTCACACGTCATTGGAGAAATGGCTGACGTTTGCAACAAGCACACAACCAACTGGGCCGCGTGTGTTCATAGGACTCCCAGCCGGAACGGGCGGTGCTGGCCAGACCTTTTACTACCTGCCGCCTGATAAATTTGATGCAATGTACAAGGTAAGCCGAATTTGGTAAGCCAGTATATCTAATTCTTTAAGTTGTCGATTGATTGACTGGTGGAGAAATAAAGTTAGAATGAATCTGCCAGATAGATAGTTGGATTGATCGACCAACTTAACTGGCAACCAACCAACCGACTGACTGACCGAACGCGACCGACCGACGTCGGATGTATTATTTTACGGAATGATTGGTAGACAGATAAACAGATAGATAGATAGACAGATAGATAGATAAGCAGACAGACAGACTGACTGGCAGACAGGCAGACTGACTGACAGACAAACACTGATATATAGGCAAACAAGCAAACAGACAGACAGACAATGGACGGAAGGACGGATTGACGGCGGAGAAACGGAGCAACAGACGGAAGGATTGACCAGCAGACAGACAGACAGACAGACAGACAGACAGAAAGACGAATGGATGAACTTATACAGGAATAGGCAAGCGACAAACGATTCAACGGAAGGGTGGATATATGTATAAGCATTTCTTTAACAGTTTAAATAGGTTATGTTGTCTTTGACTCTTCCTCTCGCAGAGTGTCCGGGACATGACGGGTATCGGCGGCGTCATGCTCTGGGACTGTTCTTGGGATCAGAATAATGTGATCGGCAACAAGACTTACAGCGAGTACGTGTACGATATGTTACTGAAAGACGGTGAATGATCTTTGTGCTGAACTGCTGGTTTTGTTTCAGGCCAGAACGGAACCTGACTCGCCGAATGTATTAATGAGCAACAATACAACTGACAGCATCCATTATAGAACAACTTTTATGTGCTCTCTCGCTTTGGTTCGTAACTGCCACTGACTGGTATATAATTAAGCAAATTAGCGTTGACTCCTGATAACTTGAAACACTCAAGAGAAATGTAAAAAGATTCGAGTTATCGGGAGATTAACTTTTGAGTAGCAGGTTAGTAAGAAGACGACACGAAGTGAAATTCGGTTTATCGACATTTCAAGTTATCGAAAATTAACTGTAACGCTTATCTTGCTTCCGGATTGTTCTACAGCTTATCACGTTTTGTAAACACAAGCAACTGTTTTAAATTACTTTGAAAAAATAAAGTTAGCTGATCGGAATGCACGATAATTTTGACTGTTTTGTTATGTTAATACTATAATATTTGCGTCAATTTGCACGAGAAACGCAGCTGCCTTGTGAGTCAAGGTTCCTTCCGAGTCAACATAATTACAGACCACAGAGCTGCTTTGTGTGTCAACACAATAGCAGACGACAGAGCTGCTTTGTGTGTCACCACAAGAACTGACAACAGAGCTACTTTGTTTGTTAGCGCAATAACAGACGATAGAGCTGCTTTGTGTGTCAGCACAATAACAGACGGCAGAGCTGCTTTGTGTGTCAACACAATAACAGACGACAGAGCTGCTTTGCGTGTCAGTACAATAACAGACGACAGAGCTGCTTTGTGTGTCAACACAATAACAGACGACAGGACTGCATTGTGTGTCACCACAATAACAAGACGACAGAGTTGCTTTGTGTCAGTACAATAACAGACGACAGAGCTGCTTTGTGTATCAACACAATAACAGACGACAGGACTGCTTTGTGTGTCAGCACAGTTATAGACGACAGAGCTGCCTTGTTTGCAGTACAATAACAGATGACAGAGCTGCTTTGTGTGTCAGCACAATAACGGATGACAGAGCTGCTTTGTGTGTCAACACAATAACAGACGACAGGACTGCATTGTATGTCACCACAATAAAAAGACGACAGAGCTGCTTTGTGTGTCAACACAATGACAGACGACAAAGCTGCTTTGTGTGTCAGCACAGTAATAGCCGACAGCGCTGCTTTGTGTGTCAACGCAATAACAGACGACAGAGCTGCTTTGTGTGTCAGTACAATAACAGACGACAGAGCTTCTTTCTGTGTTACCCCAATAACAGACGACAGAGCTTCTTTCTGTGTTACCCCAATAACAGACGACAGAGCTGCTTTGTGCCGACAGAGCTGCTTTCATTTCTTAACCTCTTTGTGTTTCAACGCGGTATTGAAAACATGCGTGTTTTTCCAGAGGACATTCAGGTTTTGTTAACAGAACAATGATCAATGATATGCGCGTGTCAACTGCCGAGTGTTTGTTGTCTCTAACAAAAAATCTATTGTTGAATCAGGAAATGACTAAACTAATTCCGTGGTATATGTTGTATTGAGCTTATACAGTCCCTCGGCTTCCAAATTGTCCTCACAGTTCTCTCTCAAATGTTCACTTTTCGGACAATTTCTCAGCCTCGGGCCTCTAACTCAATACAACATACCACAGAAGTAGTTTATTTACAAAATGGAATAATACACCCCAAAACTTTGGATATAGATTTAAATTAGGTACAAAATGATAAATACAAGCCGGTTCAAAAATACAATAAGGATAACTATAGACCACTTTCATTCTATGCCCCAGTTGTCGTGACATTCTGTCAATCAAACAATTGTAAACGGCACTAACGTCGTCTAGGACTGAGTGCAGTCCAGTTCGGTCTGTGATCATTTGAATGATTACAAATATTACAATTTCCGAGAAAAAAAGAGAAACAGAGTTTTCTTCAAGTCACAGATAAATTTTAGTGTTTGTGCTTGTGGAAGTTTGGTGACAATGTATTATTCAATCTGGAAACAGCCACTACAAATATTTTGGGTTGTTTCTAAAGACTCTGTCGTTGACGTGTCAATCTCCTTTGAGTAGAACTCACTGCTATTCAAAGCCAAATAAAACTATTGACACAGGAAAAATGCTCCCGTTTTGCTTGTTCTGAGAGGTGAGTTGTCATTTTCATCAGTGGTGATTATATTTACTTACTTGTGATTGACTCATTAGCCATCAGTTCGGGTGTCCGATAACAAGCTTGTAGCCAGATGGAATCCGATAACTAACTCGTTGTAATCGGACAGTTGACATACAAATTAATGAATAATAGAGAGATTCATAAGCCAATCAGAATTAAGGAAATTGTAATTTTTATGATAAATAAAATAACATCGTCAACATTATCAATATTATAAAAATATCAATAACAACTGATTCAGTAAATTTATTTAAGCAAACTATAATTATAACATATGAGTTACTAAAATTCAACATAAAAAGATTACTTGTGGCTTGTTGTAAAAAGATTATTGGTGTACTTAATTTAGCTTTCGAAGAAATTTACTGAGCTGACAGTGGTATTATATGCCAGTGTCAATGCCAACACCAATGTTTAATAAACTTTAATTTACTTTTCGAATTGTTTTCTTAAATAGTTAAAATTTTCATTGATCGCTCTGGTTAGTTTTTATTAAAAACAGTAAACAAAAATGTTGCCATACAAGCATATTTTTATACAAAAAAACCATCTTTATACACAAGAACAGTTGAAGCTCAACAAGATTAATTGCATTCGTTGTCGTTTAAATCATAATCATCCCAGCACCGTCTTTTAGCTACTACAGAATCTCGATCACATTTTTTCTCATATTACAGCTCGATCCTAAGAATATGCAAGAATTTGGTCCCGGCATTTGGTCTTGAATTAAAAAGCAACTTAAATCAAACGCGGATTTCGTTCTTTACCGCGCAACTCGGTCAACTTTCACTAATTAATTCCGTCAAGTTTCAAGATGTCAATAAGGCAGACATGACATTTTCATTTATCAACAAATTTGCGCTTACTGTACTATTCAAATGCATTGTAGTATTTACTTTGTAAACTGAGAAACATCCGATTTGAAAGCAAACGTGACTGATCTAATGCGAATGTGATTAATTTTTCTCCTGTACATAAAGAAAAACTAAGTAGTGTTTATGTTTAAATGAGAATTTAGTTCTATTGATGATTTTTTGCAATATCCGTTTCAATCTACAGTTATTGCCATGCCAGATGTTTTCATCTCAATGAATTTTCCTGAACTGACTGCTGGTGGTTTATGATATAAAAGTAAAAATATATATATATAGAAAAAACTGAGGTGTTGGGAAGTCTCCGTTTATACAAGCAGTGGAAAGGAGCTGCGTTAAATAAGTCTTGAGAACCTAGTTTATAGCAAATCGTCAACGAGAAAATACCAGGATCATCATGTTAGTGATGATTTACATTGTGACAGGATTATGGTTTATGGATAATCCCTTCGTAACAGAATCCACGCTACAGTCGTGTCAGTTCATGTATAAACACTCACTGTGTCACAAAATGATCTCCTCGCATTGCTTTAATTATAAGGAAAGACCTTCAACGTATTCGTTCCTGACGGTACGCTGGGCGAAGCAACCTTTCTACAGTTTGAGTGTTCCCAGCTGTGATGGCAACTCAACTCTCCGGAGTTTGATTTGCAGTTTCTGCAATGCTTCGTTTTGCGCCAGGACGAATATGAACTTCAATTTTGACGCCAACCACGACAAGCACCGCGCGAATTTCAGTACAGAGATGGCTAAAGGGAAAAGAGAGGCTTTCTATCCGTTCTACAGCGAAAACGAGGCTGGGGAGGACTTTATTGCGTTGAAGGAATTTCCTCATCCCGTTGTTATCGGCCGCAAACCAAGCACATCACAACTTGAAGTTCTTGTCGACTCCATAAAAAATTCTTGGGCGATGTTTGGTGTGTGTTTGATCTTCGCAGCTATGTTTGGGATTATTGTGTGGCTATTTGTAAGTGTTGTCTTCTTCTGTTTTTTTTTTACAGTTTTCGTATAAAATGATTGTTGATACAATCTTCCAAGGTCAATGTATCGCTATACCTGCAGACGGAGTTTTATTTAAGTTAATTAATTCTCACAAAACCCGGGTTTTAGGATTCATCTTCCCACTTGATCGAGATTGAAAGACTAAAAAGGAACGTGGATATTTTTTTTTCTATTTAACATTATTTTGAACGCAAAATTGAATTCGAAAGAACACACACACATAAAATCCCCAGGATATGACCAAAGTACCCCAGGAAGCGTTGCAGTTATAAATTAATTACTTTATGCTCACATTCATGCAACATGAAAGAATGAAAGGTTGCATAATTCATTATATCATTGTCCACTATCATAGGCTTTACATGAACACTTGGCTGCATGAAGGCGCAATACACTGAAGTCAACCACAGACCCGTAATGATACCACTAAGAAACATTTGAGTCTGAATTTTGACGATAAAAGATTTCTACTTATTAATGATTTCGAATATATTTGGCTGGATTTCCCAAAAGATGTTTACTTAAGTTGGACAAAAATCGCCTCATTTTTAAACCGCCGTAACTTTGGTTTCCCTGCACCAAAATTGATTAACTTTTCGTTAAAGACAAGGAATTTCAAACTTTTCCATATCAGCGTAACATTTTTTTCTAATCAATTTTATTTTGCTCGATGAACGCCGTTGAAATGCTGTGCTATAGCGTAAGTTCAACACCATTCAGTTCCGGTTGGTTCAGTTAAACTTGTTGGTTTAAAACACGCTCCTTGCACTTATCGCTTCCGATCTAAAGCGACTTCCCAAGTTGCGTTTTGAAACTCTTAAAATGGAAAGCTCTCAGAAAGATGTTTATTATATAGCTTTGTTGGGGACGTTACAAAAACTTGGAACGGGGAACGGTCAATATGAGTTTGGGAACGGTCAACGTTTACAATGCTGCAGCGATGCTTGACATCCGAAATTGTTCAAATCCCCCACCCGAGGAATTTGTAGATTCTCACACCCCCAAACTCATGTTGACCGTTACTCGACTCATATTGACCGTTCCCCGTTCCTGGTTTTAGTAATGTCTCTCGCAAAATATCGCAAAGAATGGTCGTTTTGCTCACATTTAGACTCGAAAATCTGAAGACTGATAAAGACTCGCACTCGAAGATGCACAAGCACTAAAGTTCTATTTGTTTTCTTACAATACGCGGAAATCCTCTCTGATTGCTTGATGAGCTGACGGAATGTACTGACGAAAATTCTACTGTTATCTTACATTACGTGGAAATTGAGATTTTGTCTGCCTTCAGCTCATGCACATGGCTCTAAAATATCGCCTCCTCGCAGTCTTATCCTCGACTGTTCGTTGGTAAAAAGCTGCTGGTTCAGAAAAGTTGATAAATCAGTTCAGATTTTATTTCTAAATAAAACAAATTCATAACAAAATATGGGTACGTCCCCCCCGAACACAGTCTAGCTATATATAGATGGAGTTAAATGTCTTGTCTGTACTATTTGACTAGAGGGCTTTTTGTCTCAATAATGTTTGTAGCCTTGTTTCCATGCTATACTGAGACTAGGCCGAAACAGGTCTTAATAAATCACGTTTTTACCACCTTCCCCACCGGGAATGTTGGGGGACGTTTGACAGGTTATCTATGTTTCTACATTCTACACAGGTTATCTAGGTTTCTACATTGAAAACCGTTGAAATATCTTCTCTTGCAATTAGTTTGAGGTTGACCCATGTTTTTGCTTAGAATGACTGGACTAGATATGCAAATCATGCGTTCTCTCTATTAACAAAATTAGATGTGCAGAGAATATTTCCGCAACGTCCTCATCAACACCAGATGTTTTCCTCTTTGATCTCTTCCGAATCTTTCAAACAAGTTTAATGACATCATGTCGAATGTACATAAAAGACAACAAAACTGAACGGGAAGACACACGTCGGTTAAGACACTGAAGAAGGTTACTTACTTGAGATTCTAAAGCTTGTTTATGAATACAACCTCTGGAAAGTTGACGGAATAGGAATGCGTTTATTTGTGATAACGTTTTGCGTATGGTTGGTGATAGTTCAATCATAGTTACACCGCAGTCCTGTAAAGATCTATATAACAACGCCCGATGCTCCAGATCTGTTAAATGCTTGCCTAAAAGGCCTCCAAACAGGTCACGGCCGCCCATTATAAACTGGATGGATCAAACCTTATTCTTTTCGGATGTTTCTAACTGTTCAGCCGATATGGACGGATGGCTCGCGGTTTGCCTTGTTTGTGAGGCTGGAAGATGCGCAAAAGCCTTACCGAAAATTAAATTTTACACTGACGATACCACACAGACGAGTGCGGGAAAAATAAGAAATGGTGAAGGCACGTATCCATGGTACAGTGCGAATATATCAGCGAAGGATTTCATTGCGTTGAAGGAATTTGTCAACCCTGTTGTCGTGGGACGCAAGCCAACCATGTCACAACTCGAAGTTTTCTTCAATTCTTTGAAGAGTTCTTTATATCTGTTTCCCCTTTGTATTACCTGCGCAGCCGTGGTTGGAGTTTTCGTATGGATGTTTGTAAGTTTTTCACATTTTATTGTTTTTTAGAAGCTTATTGATACAAGAGCAACGTTTCTTAACTTTTTTATGAAAATCCATCCTCATATAGGTGTTGTTAGTTGTTGTTTCCAACTTAACAAAATGAAGTCATATATCTTCCATCGCCAAAAAAAATTGCAAATCCACCATTTTTAAAAAAGGTTATTGCTTAGACTACATCTAAAACGGAGTTAACTCATCATCAAATTAAAGCAAACAAAAGATGTAATCGTTTCTGCTGAAACAATAAATATCTTTTCACAAGCCATTTCTTGTCAGTCTTTTGCTGTCTTGTTACACAAAGCTTAGTCGAAAATAATCTATTGCTGTCTTATTAGTTGATAAGCACTACTAATTACAGTTTTGACTTGGCACTTCCTCTGTTCTCAGGAAAACTGAATAAGAGCAAAGCTGGATGACGTCAATTAATTTTCCCAAATGCCATTAGAAATCATCTGTTTTAAAAAGTCGTATGCATGACATCAAAAGTTGTCTGATTATTTCTTGTTCGAATCGAAAATCCAAGAAGACTGCGATGTTAAACTGAGACTCATGAAACATAGCCAGTAAAGATTCTTTTAAAGGATTATGCTTGTAAAACTAAACTAGTTTTCTTATGTCTATTTCCTTAAATAAATTAAAAGTACTTTAGTGAGCAGTTTTGGCGATAAAGCAGTAGGCCTGCGCTCTCTCTCAAAAAATTGAGACAGTCTCAAAAGTATCAGTTTTGCTTCAAGCAACAATATTTGGTGAGTATTTAAATACCTGGGTATGAAAAGATGATAAAATTGGTTGAATGGGGCGAATGGTCTGACTTGATAATGAAGCGGTCGTGATAGCGAATCTGACCGACCTGTACTAGATATTCAAATATATTACACTCTGTACCGGTGTAAATGAAGTGATAAGCGTACTTATCTGTTCGACGGGTGGTCCTTTTTTGACGAATCCTGCAAGAATATCCGTTTTAAGTTCATAACAATCCGTAGCTAATCTCCAAACCGACCATCCTCGGAGACCCAGGGGCGGCCCTTAAGAACGAGCAAAAAACTGGGAGAAACAAAAGTAAAGCTTTTTGTTTTCTCTTTGCGGATCGGCCTTTGTCTTCGCTGCTCTTGCCCTCGCTTCGTTTTGTGTTCGACACTGACTGCCCGTGTATCTTTGAGGATGCAATCCGACTGAATTTCAAAATCGATTCATTGTTATTTTGTTTGAAAAAATAGCTGTCACGCCCATTCGTTGGAAGATTCAGTGTAACACGTGAACCATTATTGTCCATTGCAGTTAAGACTGAAGCATAAAAAATACGTTAACTCGAAAAGTGTTTCCGTTTATTGAGTTTTAGCTGCTAATAACTGTGTATTTATTCCGTTAACTTAGGTCTCTTTTGGTGCAATAGTAGGAAATGTTCAACTGCTCTCATTAACATGTCATAGTTCTAAACTGTACGAAAATTTTAAATTTCCTTTTTTTAAAGATACATGGGTAGGTAGAAAAGGTGTAGGAAAATTGAGCGAAAGTCAGTAATTTCTGAAACGCAAAAAAAATGGCACCAGGAAAACTCGATAGTTTCAGAACGGGGGTTGTGTCGGGGGGGTTGTCAACTCCCACCTCCCTACCCCCTCTCCTGAAAGGGTTAACATTTCAGTCTTTCAGTACACTTAAACCTTATACGCCAGATAAACAGACCGATTCGTTTTACTGAGGGGAGGAAAAGGAGACGGTGAATTCGGGTATAGAGGCGTTTAAAGTTCTGCATGCACTTTAATTTAGCCAATCTATTTTAAATTGGGAAACAGCTAGTACTTTCTGCAAGGACAGCTTTTTCTTTTTTGTAACAAACATTTTTGTTTAGTTTTCGCAGTAATTACATTAAATTGGACGTTGCTCATTTATATACGTATATTCGTGTGTTGGAAAATGGGAAACTTCACCCGGTCCACTTGCTTAAAAAGCCGACTTCTCGGTATTGTTTCAGTCCAAGGACATGAAACGGGGCAAAAAAATTAACCCTTAAAACGTTTATAGGGGGGGTTCTACGGACACCCCCATAAATTTTTCCTACCTAAATTCTGAAGCTTTGCAGCAATTAAAGTGAAACTTGGTGTACCTGTAATCTAATTAATAACACATCTTCTGACGTTAATTGGATGAAGTCATCACTTATAATTTATGCGAAATTAATTATGCAAATTGAAGTTTGAATCATAAAGGATTTTTTCACAAAATGTCATCTATTTTCAATTATTTCATTTTCTTTTTGAATATTTTGCCATTTTAGCCTATAAAAACATGTTTTCTATTGAAATCAAGGAAATTTACTGAAAATTTGCTAAAAAATAAAACTTTCGGAAAATCCAAGATGGCGGCCAAGATGGCGGCCATGTTTTCCAATGACTGTTGCCATAGCAATAGTTCGGAATTAAAACTTTATTGTTGTCATTGAAAGTAATTAGCAAGGTAAAAGCTGCGTACATGCCAAATGGCAAGCTTTTATCTATACAGCCATTAATCCTTTCCGGCAATTAGCGTATCCAGGAAAAAATTTGCAGTTATTTTGAAGTTATGCAGCACATAGGCAATTTACAACTTCGCTACTTCGCGTTAATAAAACATATCAGGTAGCTCTTTTTTTCCGTGAAATATCCAGCTGACACCTTTTTTGTGAATATAGTGAGACGTGAGAATCAACTTCATCGTTTTGTACGGAATAACCTCGATCGCTGCTTCAACCATGAACCAATTTGTTTTCGTCATTTAATAACTTCGCACTGACTTTATCCAAACCAGCTTACAGCAAATCCAAAGACCCACATTCTTCTTTTTTCTCATCCGTGTTAAAATAATCTTATTTGACGTTTGTTTGCAAAGAATTGTCGCTTTTTGTGTAGGAACTGGTTGATCCATTCGGGCAATAAATCAGGCCTGAGCTGACGTCAGCTTGTTGTCTTGCCGGTAAAACTCACTTCACGTTTGCTGCGGTGAATGCAAAACACAAATTTTGGTTTCCCGAAATACTGAATAATTAACACAGAAATTTTGACTCATTGTACGAGTTTTCAATCATTTTTTTGTCTCGTTCATTTTAGTTTTCTGTTGATGAGCACTAGCATTGACTTTTCAACTAAATCGCTGGAATATTGGCAACTTCGAAAAACATGGTTTCGAAGAAGCAACAAAATCGTTGGATTCTTGACGAAAAGCAACTTATTTCGGCGAACTAGAAATTACGTTGTTTTAAATACACTATTTCTTTTGCTGATTTCCAATATTTTGGTGCTGGTGCTTGCTGAAGGTATAAAACTAAAGCCGTAATTTTTTTCCTGGAATCGATCGATTTCGATCAAAACTAAAATTCCGCGCAGCTCAAAAAGTACAAATGCCTGAAGGTCGAAATTTTGCTTCAAGATACATGTATTTACTGCCTATGTTTTGCTACATAAAATCTGCTGTATCCGGGTTTTTTTCTAGCCCGTGTTGCAGCCAGTCTAAACCTCCTGTATTCACAGTCTGCGAAACGGATACAGATTTCTTGTTCTTGCTTTCGCCCTGATATGTGTACTCGAATCTGATTGGTCGCCGGTTTCTTGCGCGCTTTGTAATTGGCTAAAAACTTGACATGCGGTGAGCATGAGGTTAAGAAAGCGTGACTGTGATGCTGTTCCCTTGACCTTTGGGCGTAAATATTATATTCTCCCTGTTTTGCATTTGAAAAGATTCGTGTCTCATTCGTCGAATGATTGTAATTTATGCTTGCGTGACATTGATAAACCTAAAGAAAGATTTTCTCGAGAACAAGCTTTCGGGATCCGTTACGCAGACGGTATATATGGTAAAATAAAACTGTCAACACCGTCTGCACCGCAGGCTATTTTTTTCTCGCGAGAACTAAAAATTGATATTTTTTTTGCTGCATTAGATCAATGACTGTAACCATTTCGAAAATCTTTGGGTGGCCCCCTTCAACGTTGGTGTTTCTCAAAAAGGCCCAAATGTTTTAGGAATAATATTCCTGTTTGTCGTTTTTTTGTCAACTTTTCTTTCCCGTCTGACAAAGTTTGCATTTATTCTAATACACGTCTATTGAGCACATGCATTGATGTAAACAAAGATAAGCTCTGTTACTCACGGCTCAATACTAATCAGTGGTACAAATCAGGTACAAATATATAAACAGCGAAGCCACTCGCAATTGACTAACAAAGTTGCATTAACTGAATATTATAATGCCCGTTTATTGAGCACATGCAATAGTGTAAACAAAGATTGGCTGTGCAAAGTTGCTAATTCCTACATGCACACGAGACACGACAACAAAAAATCTTTCTTAATTCATTAGATCCTGAAGGCAATTATCCTAATACACCATTTTTGTAATGCAAATTTTTGCTAAATCCATTCCCTTGTGGGGGCTAATTTGGGCTCATTAATTCAACATAAACATCACTTTTAGCCCCGACGAGGTATTAAAGATAACCTACAAAGAAACGCTCAGAAACTGCATTCGCTGACTTATTTTGGAAACGCCACAATGCATGAATGCAAGGCTCAAAAACCTACATACGTACATACATACGCTCCAAAGAAATCTCAAAGAGTGAGACAACAGTACATTTGAAATACGTAGCAATTAAGTTAAAACTCAGATGTTGATATCAATATGAAGACCCAAGAGATGATGACGCCACAGTGACGTCATGATAAAAATGTTAGCATTTCGAAACTTCATTAACTGTTAGAATTGTTTTTTATATTAATTTGTAGAATACATTAAGTTTTAAACATTTTGAAGACAACAAATAACGTAAAATAGCAGTCAAAATACTGAATCTAAATACGTTTCATAAAGGCTAAACAAGTGTCACTATCAGTTTTTCATGATTTCAAAGTGTAAATGATAATACTCCTGCATTGCAAATTCTAAATATGCACAATACTAACTTAGATGAAATAAGAAAGTGTTTAAAACTACGATGACCATAGCAACAGCTGCAAATTTTAAGAAAATTTCCTTTTCCACTAAAGCGTAACACCAAAAAGATTGGTGGGGCCATAACCCCCCCCCCCCCCTAGTCACAAGTCCTGATGGAATTAAATTGCTTGGTTTCCATATAATTCTCTGGAAAAGCCGCATTTTTATTTTAGCAAAGTGGGTGGGTTGTTTATTGCTGCAACAACAGCTAGTAATTTGCATGGCATATTGGATAAGAATAGGTTTATACTTGTAATGCAAATCATGCGTGCTCTCTATTAACAAAAACAGACTTTTTGCGCAACCTCTTCATAAACACCAGGTGTTTCCTCTTTGATCTCTTCCAAATGTTTGAAACAAACGTAAATTATTCCTATGTGCAAAACAGACAGCTTAACTGAGTGAAAAATACTCGTCGGCTGACACATTTAAGAAGGTTACCTCCCAGAGAGCTCTAACTCTTGTCTTTGAATGCAGCCTCTGGAACATTTGACAGAATGGGAACGCGTTTGTTCGTGGCAGCGTTGTGCATATGGTCGGTGGATAGTTCAAACATAGTTACACGGCATTCCTGTAAAGATCTATATAACAACACCCGATGTTCCAAATCTTTTAAATGCTTGGCTCAAAGGCCTCCAAAATGGCTGTCAAATCCACTGATTATAAACTGGCTGGATCAAACTTTGTTCTCTTCAAATATTTCTAACTGTTCAGTCGGTACAAATGGATGGCTTATGGTTTGCCTTGCTTGTCATGCTGGAAAATGCGCAAAAACTTTACAGAAATTTAAGTTTTACAATGATACCACAAATATGAGTGCCGGAAAAATAAGAAATGGTGAAGGCATGTATCCATGGTACAGTGCAATTACATCAGCGGAGGATTTCATTGCGCTGAAGGAACTTGTCAACCCTGTTGTCGTGGGACGCAAACCAACCATCTCACAACTTGAACTTTACTTCAATTCTTTGAAGAGTTCGTTATCTCTGTTTGCTCTTTGCATAATCTGCGCAGCTTTAGTTGGATTTTTCGTATGGATGTTTGTAAGTATCATTTACCTACCGATTTAAGGCGTTTTCACACTTTATTATTTTCAGAAGCTCATTGATACCAGAGCAATGGGCTTGTATTTTTGTGAAAAACAAATTATTATCTATCATTTGGGCTTGGTTAGCTATTTTATCAAAATTAACAAACTGGTGTCATGTATCTTCCATTGGAAATCCCCCAACAAAGAAAAGCTAAACAAAAGGTGATCGCTTCAGTACTAATCCGTAAACAAAAAAGAACGAGTTATTACCTAGACTTGTTCTTAACCGGAGTTAACGATTCCAAGCAAACAAAAGATGTAATCGTTTCCTTTCTACGACAATATATTTTATCACAAGCCGGCGTTTGTCACTTTTTCGTTGATGTGTACAAAAAGATTAGTCGAAAAACAACTTTTGCTGTTCTTATTAGTTGGAAAGCACTTCTGTTTACTGTTTTCACCTGGCATTTCTTCTGTACTCAGGAAAAACACACGAGCAAATGCAATTTTGCATTAGAAACCATTTGTTTTAACAAAGGCGCTTTCGTATATGATATCAAAAGTTGCTCGATCATTTCTTTATAAATAATGGAAATTTCGCTGACAAGATTGCGATGTTAAACTGAGACTCATCCTAGTAAAGGTTCTCTTAAATGACTTAGGGTATTCTAGTTAATCATTCGTAAGAGCACACAAGCAGCTGCCATATCGTTGAAAATTCAAATGAGGAACGTTCAAACAAAAGTACAGCTAGGGCTC
>JAOBYE010454196.1:0-13688 GCA_025403585.1 Parazoanthus swiftii | reverse complement strand
TTCTACACTAGTTAGAAAATTCTAGACTGGTTAGAAAATTTCTAACCAAAAAAAATTTCCAACCACAACATATACATGCAAACACACAAAAAAAAACACTGTCAAGTCCCAACTCACCATTTCATCCTCTGTCTCCAGAGTAATTTTAAAGATGTCACCTTGTTCAGTTTGCACCAAGAAGAAGAACATGGACTAAAATTTAATAAAATTATCCCAAGATAAGTACGACAAGTAAAGCCATCACCAAACAAACAATTAGAATTTCAAGTTCCTATTAGTAATTGGATTTTCTCTAAGTCTGAAAACAAATAATTAATGTTTTCAACCAGTAAGTCAGCAACATGTTCTATGGAAAAAACATCTGTTTTGAAACTACAGTTTTATTTATATGGGCATTTTAAAAACAATTAGTTATGCAAAAAAAGAGAGCATTCATATCAATGTTAACTAGTGGGTGATTGAGGCAATAACCAGAGATCTGAGCTAAATCATAAAAATGTCAAATTCTCAGGGATGAGGTATGATGTTTCAGTCAAGTTTAGTGAAAGGTTCTCGTCAATGAGAAAAAACCAACTGTTGGACGACTGTTTATGTCAAATTCCCCATCTACAAAGCAAGGAAAATATCAAATCTTTGCCACAAGCCTGCTCCTCCCCTCTCCTCCACCAATACGATTTCTTAAAGCTAGCTTATCTTTCAGCAAATTTTCCTCTTTCCCACTTAGTCTGCTCAGTCTGCATTTCCCAGTCACTCTTTAGAGAAAATACATCTTTCCTCAACAAGATTAACAAAAACACTGGACAAAACAACTGTTAAATAATTATGTTTTTCAATCTGTGTTTACTTACGAAAACGAACAGGGAATAACACAAAATAAGTTTTCAAGCAAAATTTAATGTTAGATAATGTATTCATGACTGTATATGTGTCTAATATATTATTTTGTGTGTGTAACGCTATTCATGGTGCTGTTGAAATGGAATTACATTCTACACTTAGAAAGTGTTTTGTTACCTACCTTTGTCCTGTGGGTTGCACTGCACACAAAAATCATACTTCTATCATGGTCATCCAGGTCGTACTGTCAACAGATTGGAGATTACAAGGCCTTTATTATGGGGCAAACCACCACTACGTTTCCAGTGAGAGACAGAGGGGGAACTCAATGTGGGGAAGGGAACTAGTTAGGAGTTAGGTTGAATTGCAAGAAGCAAGAAAATTGTATGTCATTTCTTGTTACATGAAGCAAGGAAGTTTTAAAATGAAGAGAGGGGATGACAAAAGTATACATCAGACCTGCTATCCCTTATTTAAGTAAAGGACATCCTGCCTCCCCACCTCCACCCCCACCCTTTCTAAATCGCCCTAACCTTTGGGGGGAAGGCTGTAGGAGGTCATATTGTAATATTTTTCATTATTTATCTGGATCTGTATGCAATCACCGTTGGTTTAAAAAGAACAAAATTGTTCATTAACAAGTGAGGGGGCAAACAAGAAATCAGGATTATAGCTGTATTCACTACCTTGCGTCTTGGAATGGGCATGCGGATGTCTGGCTGGTCTCCAAAGTTCTTGTACGTGATATAGTTCTCTGAACAAATCAACACTCCACTGGGACCATCACTTCCACCAGGTACTGAAAATTGAGACTAACTTCAGTCCAAGTGGCAATTTCAAGGTGCATGTAATGTTAACAGTCAGGTACAAAACACATTTTCAGTAAATTTTTGATTTGTTATTACAAAGTACAGCATAAACGACTTGCATGAGATTATAACTAAAACTTAATGAAAGTATTAATTAAAGTTCTGATACTTCA
This sequence comes from Parazoanthus swiftii, assembly GCA_025403585.1. Classification (NCBI taxonomy): domain Eukaryota; kingdom Metazoa; phylum Cnidaria; class Anthozoa; order Zoantharia; family Parazoanthidae; genus Parazoanthus; species Parazoanthus swiftii. The sequence goes on along the minus strand of JAOBYE010454196.1, from coordinate 11,869 downwards.
TTTTAAATATCAAAATAACAAACATTAAACATTATTACACACACTGTAACTTCAACTTGATATGTCTTAAAGCATATCTCAAAAAATGGAGAATTTTGAAGTTTTGGGAAGGTGATTTAAAATCATCACTTAGGTCATTCTTGCACCAAGCTCTTTCATTATTTTAATTAACTTTCAATTGCTACACGCAAGTCTAAACTACCATGACCTCCAAATGAACAAACAACTTTAGTTGATTTTTAAGGTTTTCCAGGTCTGGGACAAGGATTTGTTTGAGCCCTGCAAGCAAGATCAAACATGCCTGGCTAGTGCTGGTGTTGAGTATTGCAGTAAATACTGTATACTTGCATTCTCATGCTGAAACTTTGTTTACTCAAAGGATCTGTCACTTCTACAATGGCCGAAAGCAAGCCACCTTGTGGTCTCTCTATATCAACTAAGCATGCGTCAACTAACAAAAGTGAATTTGAGGGGGGGGGGGGGGCAGAGAGGGACTACTTAACACTAGCACATAATTTTCCTATGCACTAATTATTACCCCACCTGAGATGAGTAGATTTCCATGTTCTTCTAAAGGTTCGCTGTACTTGCGAACAACATGGTTGAGGCCAAGGTCCAGTTCATAGAATGTTAGTGTCTGCTGTGTCGTGTGTACTGCCTCACCAGTGTGGTCGGAGTCTGCTTCCTGGTGTGAGAACATTAATCTCTTTAGTAAATGAAATCAATGCAAAAAACTATTCTTTGTCTTGTTATAATTTATTTTTGGTTTCAAACTGATGAAGGGGGGTGGGGGAGGGGACGATGTCCCAGGAAAAGTCACTCTATTTTTAAGTACAAGGCGTTGGAATCTCTGCTACCGGTACATGTAGAGAATATTTCAGTCATTATATACAATAGATTTCCATTTTGCATAGCAGTATAAACTAATTAATATGTAATTATGTACCTCATAATCCATTTCCAAACAAGCAAACATTGGGTTTTCAAAGCCCACATCCACTCCAACCATGTTATACACAAGAGTATGTGACTTGTGTGCTTCCAGTGGAGAAGAAATGGTGAGACGAGCAGCAGCATCTCGGTTCATTATATATACTAGTTTCTGTTTCTCTACAGCACCTACAGAGTAAAGTTTCAGAGATAAAGTTCATAGTTAAAGGGACCTGCTTTTATAGTATAGTTCACTTATATTTGATCTTAGTTAGATAGTATTTCATAATTATGTAGGCACAGCCCTCTTGAAAAACAGATGAATTTGTGGCTTGCTATTTAGAATAAGCATTTATTATCTCAGATTTGGTCTATAGCCATTAATGTTCTCTTAGACAGTTTTAGAAACACTATCCACTGTCCCTGAATTTATCAACCAAGTAATTGACAGACCAGATCACAAACTACATTCATCTTACATGTACTTCTGCCTCCTGTAAATAATTCTGCTCTCACTGATCCTACAAAAATATTTTACATGGTTTGCCATAATTTGGCCTGCTGTAGGTAATAATACTGTAGGTAATAATACTATAATTATTACATGTATCATTATCATTATCATTATCATCATTACATAACTATAACTAATAATTATTACTACTATATTCATCATTGTTTTTGTATCATTAATAAACTGCTGTCCAGCCGTATTTTTATTAATATATAACTATTAAAACATTATAAGGGATCATATCCATAATTTGGCCTGCTGTAGGTAATAATACTGTAGGTAATAATACTATAATTATTACATGTATCATTATCATTATCATCATTACATAACTATAACTAATAATTATTACTACTATAATTATCATTGTTTTTGTATCATTAATAAACTGCTGTCCAGCCGTATTTTCATTAATATATAACTATTAAAACGTTATAAGGGATCATATCCCACCTATCATAATTGCTCTTCCTTTGGGGTCCACTGACAAAAACTGCCCTGGAACAATCCTCCGACAACCACTCTTACCAAAGGTTTCCTGGTGTATCTATAAGCCAAGAAATAACTCTTCAGTATTAAACAAAAAAAACATCTAGAAATTGTTGTATTGATACAGGCAAACCAGCCTAACTTATAGTTAGTAAATGGTAGCTACATTGTAACAAAAGCAATCTGTATCATTAGCTGAAATGATTTTATATGAGGCCTGAGTCATAACCTCTGGCTGTGGCACGAGAGAAGTGGAAAATGTTTTCTCACCACCACAGGGAGACTGGGTTCTAGATACGGGGCAAAGGGTCACTTGTTTCTGAAATATACACTCAGTTTTTTGGGAATAAAAGTAAAAACAAAAATTAAAGAATGCACCATGTATTGCAAAACTTGGTACAAAACCATTTCTGCCAGTGTCAAAAAATCACTATTAGCATTGGTTTAAGCCAAGCTTTTATAATAAATGTAATTCTTGAAAATAATATTATTTATATAATTATTCAAAGGCACACTGCAGATGGGTCTTACAGTACATTTATGTACTAGTACTGATCATGAAGAGCAGATGACTGTACTACACTTTTTACAACTAGGGAAAGACTCCAGATGACCTTTCTTTATTTTCAATTTTGGATGGATTTTGAACTTTTTTCAATTTTCAAAAGTCTGAGATCCATGGGTTTGTAAAACAGGAAATTCAATTAACCTGGCCTTATATCTAGCTCTAACTATCTACATGTACTGGAGCTATTCTCTACAACACTTACCCTTTCAAAAGTATTTTTTGATGGAATGTATTCCAATATGACAATTCTTCCTGAGTCACTACCAACCACAACATAATCTGAAACAAAACAATCATAGTGTCTTCATTTAATAAAGTTTGCAAATAACTTTTGGTTAAGTTTGCAATTGATTCATTAGAAATCACATGTCATTGTCTTACATAATATGAACATTTTACAAATTTACATAAAAGTACATAATTTTGGAATTTGCAGAGGATAAAAATTGACGAGGCTGTTATCTGACTAAAAAGAATAATATTTAAATTCAATTCAAATCAGTACACAATTTAGGAGATAAAATGATTGGGCTTTATTTCATCATGTAATTACACTCTGGGAAGGGAAGGAGGATAGTTTGAGTATGCCAGTGAGCAATTAACAGAAAACCAATAATACATTGATCACATAGTTTTTAGTTCTCTGCAGATTCTAGCACGTCATCATATCCTATAGCAAACCAACACAAGATTTTAAACCTTAATTATAAAGTTTAGTTTATCTACCACTGACAACAAGCAAAAGTGCACCTAGGAAGTAAAGTCTTCTCCTTTCCCCCCCCTCCCCCCCCCCTTCCTCCATTTTGTCCAATGCCACTCCTAACCCGACTTTCTCTAACACATACCTTTTGAACCTCCAGTAAGTCTAAACGCTATTAGGTCCCTAATGACACCAAACATTTCCACTGCAAGTACTGGGAACACCTTTCCTGTATTGGGGTCTGGTCGTAACAACTCCATGATTTTCCCACGAGACACAACAATTTCTTGTTGCTTTGCTCCCGAAAAAAAGCCATGGATTGCATGATTGATTGTTGAGGCCCTTTGCAGTGTAAGGCCATATAAATGCATCTTTAAACCTACCAAACACAATTTATATATTTATAGTGAATTCATGCACTTTTAGTGGCAGGTGTTTTTTTAACTGAGTGAAGATTTGTCTAAGTAGTAATTTGACAAGAAGTTTTCTTATTGACTGAAAACAACTATGAGTTAGAAAGAGGTGATTAATAAGAGTAGTGTCAGCTTTTGCTTGTAGAACTTCAGACTGCACTCCAGATGATCTCGATTTGCACACAAAATGCATTGTTTATCAAAACTAGGCAGTCCTCATCCTGGGCTCCAAATGTCCAGCAAGCATGTGAAAAAACTTAGTGCATGCTTTGAGAACTTTCTACTTTTAGCTTTAATTATTAGATAAATTAGATCAACTATGACTTAAACAAAAATTAATAAAAAAAACATTACAGTGCATGGACTGCCGAATAAAAGTGTCTTGTACACTCTGACTGGCTATAGCAGAGTTATTAAATCAAGATCATCTGGCTCCATAGAATTCCCTCTATATTGTTTAATATATGATGCTGGTTCATCTGATCAGGCCTGTGCAGTCCTGACTCACTCCAAGTTCTGAACCAGAATGAAAAGCTTAGACCAATCTGTCCTCACACTGGTCAGTTCTGCAGATTTTCTCGTGTATTAAAACAGAAAAAGTTCAGTTCATACCAGACTGAGATTCCCAATGCAACTAAACAATTCTCATACAAATCCAAGAGAGTACAACAAAATTATGATTGCGTCAACAGCCTGATATATACCTATACAAAAGACACTCAGCTGTGCCTGTAAATCTACTAACGTTTGGTTTGAACCAGTTTCATGAAAGCACTTTAGTTAACACTTTCATACTTGTCTCATGAAGACTCTGTACCTACAAATATTTGAGTTCATTAACAGTCCGAGTTTGTGCTGGTCTCATTTAATCACTCTCTACAAATACAATCATTGGAGCCACATCAATATGATCATGGAATTTGATCATACTAATGGCTCGTTCATTTTTGTTATTTTTTCACATCAAAATACTGAAGTATAAGGTTGTCCAATAAATGCTGCTGATTCGTACTGAAAACTGCCCAGCATTCCAGCAAACTATTGATTGACACCAATGTCATTGATAGCAGCTATCTATCTCATCAGTTAAGAAATATATGATATGTGATAAACGACTGCACGATGAATCGATTCGAAGCATATCTGCTGCACATCTGTGAACTATTTGTCATCCACAAGTTTTTGTTAACTAAAGTTAAGTGTACGTCTGACACTCAGAGTCAGATTCACAAAACCATGATGCCTTTAGCCTTGCATGCGGCGTTGCTGTTTATAGGATCATGATTTTGTAAACACATATAAAATCTGCGCAAGAAGTTTGCTTCCAACCAATTTAAATGGTCGATTGACAACCACAAATGTGTAGGACCTAACAGTAGTAATATGTTTTTGATCAGAGCTTTTCTATGTCTGGACGTCCACCACAAGATGACAACTTATAATTATATTCCTACAACACACTCCTCACACTAGATTCTTATATGAACTCACCTCTCTTTCAGCCAAATAAGAAATCGCCTCGGAAGGCAGCAGAACAGTTTATGAAGCCAGCTGTACTGAACTATTGCAAGAATTTAACAAAATGGGAAATCGTTAGACGAAATGTCATAGAAATTCCACTCTTCAAAGAGAGTAGAACGCTGCACATGCGTTTGTCTAGTACCCAGTTTCCTCGCGATCCCAATAATTGAGGACGCAGGTAGCCTGGGTCCGAAGTTAAATGGAAGGGAAGGGATTAGTTGGAAAATGGCGGCATTAGGATTGTTGAGGGCCAACGCCGGATCTCTTGTTACCAGAGTTTTAAATAATCCCTTTTGTTATAGGACTGTCCATAGACAAACAAGGTTGTATCATATCACAAGGAATCTGCTAGCAGGTATTTGTTGTTTTTAAAGACAAGTTTTCAAGCGCTTGTGTCGCGTCGTTACCCAACTTGCTTCGTGGCTGTTGCGTTACAGACGGCATAGAAGTGTTTGTTTTTGCAACACGTCATCTTGATATTATAGTGTGCCAGTAACTGTGTAAATGGTCCATTGTCTTTGAACACGCTTTCAAAAATAGTTTTAGCACTTCTTAATTCGGGTCCACTGGCATAGGTTTGGCTGGGGCCAATTTCTGGTGGGTGTATGTCCTAATTCGACCATCGGAGCCAACAATATACCATATTGCCTCATAATTTCAGTCATCGATTGTGTAGCTTTTCGACATTTAAAAATCATCAATAGTTTTTTATTAATTGTCGCGTTGTAAAGATAATGATTGAATAAAGTAATGAATTAGATTTTTCATTCAGAAAAATGCAGTATGAGACATCACTTGAGACTTGAGGCCCCAGTACACTATGAAGTATCGCCTCATCACTTTATTAGTCCTTATGTTGATATTATGACACCGAAAAATGCATATCGTGGAATTTTCAAATGTGAATTTTGATGTTTTTCCCACTTATTATATTTAAGCATAAGTTTCTGGTTTAAGCATTCCAGTGAACAGTTTTGTGCTAGTTATTTATTAAGTAGTTTTTGGCTTTACTCAGATTACGCTTCCAATCGATTAGTTAACACATCACCAATTAATAACATTCTTCATTCAGCATTCTTATTCTCACAGCAGTAGGGAACTTGAATCTTCTTTTTCCTGAGTAAGGCAAGGCCAAAAAAATATGTTTTTATCCCATTGCTTGACTGATCTTTTTAACAGTACACTACTTTAACATTATAGAAAACATGAAAACTCATATTATTTTTTCCAAAATTTCAGTTGTAAAATTTCTAAAATTCTAAAATATTTTTTTTAATCCTCAAATTTTTATTTTATTGTTGTTTTATTTTCCTTAAGCTACCAAATATATTTTGGAGACTAAATTGTTAAACAATAAAATTATTAGAAACAAAAATATGGAGATAGTGTAATCACTTTTTATACTTAAATAAATATCCCAACATAGCAGTTGTATTTCAATTGCAGAAAGAAAATATAGCAAGGACCATGAATGGGTGTCTGTTGAAAACAATATTGGGACAGTTGGGGTGTCGGAACATGCACAGGTAGGTGCAATCTTGTTGTTGAGTTTAAGAAGATTCTGTGTTGTCAGACCTGTAGTTATGATCACAGGGTTCGTGCTACTCCTTAAATTCCTTGAAGACTCCTTGAATTTGGTTTTCATTTTCAAGGGCACTTGAAAAGCCCTTGAATTTTGGAATTTATCACAGACTCCTTGAAAACTCTTTGAATTTTGCACTTATTGATTTCAGTCTGGTGCAGGTTTAAGAAATAAATGCTGTGAATTTTATAAAGCACACTTTTGTATAAATTTGTTTGTGAATTTTGTATTCATTAAGCGATTTTTACATGTACAACCGAATGGTGTTTTTGCACAGAGTCAACAGTTTTCACACAATGCCCACCCAAAAATACTCCTTGAAAGTGAAATTTGAACTCCTTGAATACTCCTTGAATTTTGTAGCTGATGGTCAGTACTAACCCTGGATCATTTTGAAAAGATATGAAGATACACTGGCTTTATCTTCTGCTATCTGGGATTTAGTTCACTGGCTTTACAAGACATTAAAAACTGAGGAATATAAATGAAGCCAATTTTCAAGCTAATAACAAAATAATTTGGTGGCTTGCTGGTGTGCAAATGTGGGGGGTTGTACAAAATATATTATATGTGTAAACCTAACCTTCACCAAAACAGTGTCCACAAAGTATTAATTTTATTACTCCTGTTAAAAAGTATTTATATAACATGATGTTTTATCAATCAAAACACAATCATCTGTTAATTGTATATTGCATGTTTATCTTTCTACAGGAAAGCTTAGGGGATATTGTATTTGTTCAATTGCCAGATATAGGAACTGAAGTTGAAAAAGATGGTAAGTGAAAGCTCAGAAGTCTTGTGATCCAGTCATTGAGAAGGAGGCCCCAGGATCAGAAACCTGTGTATTAAAGTACTTATAAATCCATCCACTCTGTAAAGGTGTTTAAAACTACTTAGTGGGATTACACATAATCTATCTTTGAAAACATTATCTGAGAGACTGTTTTTGCCTGATTAAACTCTGTGCTCAAAATATTTACTTAGTACCCAACCTCTGAGTAATAAACAAACTGGTACCCAATCAACTTCTTTTAAAATAGATCAATAAAGCCAGTCTTTGAAAAGCACATAAAATAACTTAAATAATCTGTACATGGTACATATCAGCATTTGTAAGAAAAAGTTTTTATTTCATTTAATTTGTCAGTTTTGTTTTTTAAAGCTGTTTTTGTCTTCCCAGAGTTGAATCACTCAATAACATTATTGTGAACTATAAATTGTTATTTAATGGCAATAAAGGTATCTAATTATTTATTAATATGCTAGATAAAGCTTATCGATTATTTAAGCTTCTACCTTGAAAACAGAGTGTCTCTTCTGTTACTCTTTCAGTCATGAGAAAATAATTTGAAGAAAATCAACATGATACAGTACAAGTTCAGCTGGTTTCAAGCTCTTGTGTATTTGGGGAAACTGCTGAAATATTAAATGAGCCCACAATTTTGATTTCATGCTGCAAGTCATCACTTGGCAGTGTATCGTGCATGCTGAACAGAAAAATTATTCAGTTTCTTGAACAAAGTATTAATTTTCTTGCCTGCAAACAAGCAACAGAAAAGACCTAATCATGTTATCAGTGGGGGTAGTCAGCCCTGAAATGTAGTATAGAAGCCCATGACTCATGTTTTCGAGACACCTCTTTCGTGAACTTAAAAACTAACATGACTGTGTTTATCTAATTGAACATACAGGGCTCAATTTTTACGGTCATCCGGTCGTCAGAGACAACTGAAATCTTCGTCGGACAGCCAGGAGTAGTAGCATAGTCATCCTTTGGATGACTGGAACCAACCTATTCATAAATGTTACAAATTGATTTGGTTTGGCTTTACTTCTAGTTAAAAATTTAAATGGGATAAAAAAAAAATAAAAAAAATTTAAATGGAAAAATAAAAAGAATAAACACACTGAACACCTATTATAGCTGTCTGAGTCACTTTTATTTAGGACGACCTCATCTTTTGAGAAATGATTAAAAAATAAGTCTTGGTTGCCCCATGTACAACAAGAAATTTTCTTTAAAATCGAGCCCTGACAGCATGCAGGCTTGTTGTCTGTTCCTATATTAATACACTCAAATATTCAGCTGTAAGTAATAATCAAAGTCTGAGTAATAACGAAATACATGCATTCTTTAAGGTGAGTGTGGGGTCGTAGAAAGTGTTAAAGCAGCAAGTGACCTCTACAGTCCTGTTTCTGGGAAGATTACAGAAGCAAATGAAAACCTTGTGGAAACACCTGGACTTGTCAACTCTTCACCTTACGAAGATGGTAGGTAGACAGTTGGTTGTCAACACATTCTGGCTTCTTAATGCCTCAGTTTATAGTTTATTATGTCTGCTTAACTTAGAACATTTCAAATGTTGAATGAATTTTTTTAGCATAAAATTTATGGTAATCATATCTTCCTTCATGCCCAGTCCAAGTCCCATATCATTTTTCTTTAATTTCATCAGGTAGATATGTTAGTAACAATTTAGTTTCAGATAGATCCAAAGATCTGTTTTGGAGAAATTTCATTCTGCTAAGTTGTATTTGCATGAGTTGGGAGATAGAGAATTAAGGTTGAGTGCATTTTGGTGCTTCACGTTTCCTCCTAATGGTGTATGAGAAGTGGAAAATGATATGTGACTATCAAGAAATTCAATCCATTTTTGGTGTAAATGATGCTCCTTGTTAACAGTCTCGTAATTTGTATTCTATTAAACTCCAGGTTGGATCTTCAAGCTGGAGCTGACAGATAAGAGTGAGCTTGATAGTTTGATGGATGAAGCAGCTTACAAAAAGTTTACTTCAAATCTGTAATGGTGCTGTCAAAGTCCTGTAAAAGCCTGGGTCAGACAATTATGAGAGTTGAGTGGTTAGAGTGGTGCAGGAACTTGGTCCAGCTTGATTAGTGCTGGATCAGAAGGGCCGTAGGGAGATTACACTTACTATCAAACTTGAACAAACACTAACACTTAGAAAAAATACAAATTAAAAGAGAAGCTAGACTTAAGTAATGAAGATAAGAGTATTGATTAGCAGCACAGCAGGAGCACTTGCTTTCCAGTCTTATCAACTGTCGTTACACCAACCACATAATTTTTATTGTTTATATGCCCCACTCCTTTTTTCTCAGAAAAAATAACAAAAGAAAATAAACCTGACCCCTGTCTTTGGAATATATAATAATGGTGGTAAATTTGTTTCATAAAAAATGGGCATGAGTTTTGGCTTGACCTCCTTTTGGCCCTTCTGGGCTAGTGCTATCTGATCCAACTCTCTTGAATGAGCAGAATCAAAACAAGAATAACGGAATAGACAAAAGGGTAACATGGCAAATGTGCAAGAACTCTCGTGACTTGTGAAGTATGAACAATGTTTGATGTTGGTGTAAGAGCGCAAGAATCATCAAGAGTATACACATTTAGTCAATCAAATAAAAGCATCTCCCTCTAACTCTCGTTTAATCTGGGCATAAACTGAGGAATTTCTTAATCTCCAAGTTCACATAATTCTTTGGGTTCACATATTTGTACGGAGTGAAGACACATGCAACAACTGTATTATCCACAATTCACCATGCAATAAACGCACTAATTAAGTTAATCCGACTGATTTTAATGGTGTTGAAATTTAATAGGGACTGTGTTGTTTTCTGATTGAAATTTCTGATTTGTAGATGATTGAACAGGGTTTAAACAAGCAGGGCTCCCATTAATGCAGATACAGTATGTGCTTCCCTGATGTAATAGAACTAGAAAAAACATGTTAAAATCAAGTGTCCCAAGAGATGTTCTTAAAATTTTCCAGTTCAGTGAAAAAAAAGGGTGTAATCTTAACTCCCTAGAACCACTAGGATGCCCTCTAAAACCAGCTGTAGAACCTCAGTCTACAATCAGCTGTGAGGGGTCCCTGTGATCATCCCTGGCACATAAGTATGACAGCGCTAATGGAAGCCATGTAAAACATGCATGATCAAAGTTGGGAGGTTTCTTTGTAGGGTATGTGTACTTTTTTAAGAAGTCAACATCTTAATTAGCATTAAATAATTAGGACTTCTGTATTGGTGTTTAGTTATAATATAAAGTTGATTGTTTTTCTCCACAGTTATACATAAAACGACATAAGTGTAGTTTCATATGCAATCAGCAATTATAGTTTTCTATTATTAGGTGATGAATTTAACTGAGGAAATGTAGTTTTGGTTGCTCGTGGTTGCATTTGTTTATCAGTAGACCATCAAATATTTGTTCAAGAAAGTTGATCAAGTAAGCAGCAAGAGTAATTTTTGTAACAGTTACTGAAAAAAATTTACATGAGCAGGCCTGGCCCAGGCCCAACCATTAGCTCACAGCAAGATTTTCATCAATTGATTAACAATCAACAAACATTTCATAACAGCTGATAAAGCGAAATGGTCAAAAATGTAGTAAATAAAATGAGACTCCTGGCAGTGTCAGTGGTTTTTGTTCTGTTAGGTGCATTACAAAGTGGGACTTTATCATGGATAAAGGGGACCTCTGGTAAAGTTAATGGGTCTAAGAAAGAATTGATTGATTCTTGTAGCTCTCTCAGTAACTTTGGAAATATTTTAAATACAGTAAAAAACTGAAAAAAAAAACATCTTTTGGAGCACGGATACCCCTCCCCCCAACTCATTCTTAAATTGCAGCTTCTGCCCCTGCCTTTCTGAAATTCTTGATCTGACCTTAGGAAACACAACACAGCTTTTGCTAAGCAGTTGATACAATGACATATGGCCATAGGGTCAGTGTTGTCCCACCCCCTTGCCTCCCTTGGGCGTTTTAAAATGGTTAGAACTAAAATAAATGAGTTTTGAAAATACCGATTGGTATTGAAAATTTTTAAAGTGACGGTTTTTTACAGAGATTAATGTGGCAAAGAAAGAAATGTATTGATTTAAGTAATACATGAGGTGCAATCCCAACCCCCGAGGGATACTCCCTTTGTAAGATGTCAGGGGAGCTCATTGGAAAAACTAAATAATTACCCTAAAAAATACCTGGCCCTCAGATTTTGCTACCCAAAAATATTCCTCTCTGGCCTACAAAATGAGATTGAATCTTGATTTGTGCCAGGATTATCCTAAAAAATACCAGATATTCTCAAAACTCAGATTTGCCCGAGAAACCCCCCCCCCCAA
>JAOBYE010454085.1:10000-13689 GCA_025403585.1 Parazoanthus swiftii | reverse complement strand
CACCCCCACCACCACCACCACCACCACCACCACCACCACCACTACTACTACTACTACTACTACTACTACTACTACTACCACTACTATTATTATCAATTAAACTAAAAAATCACGCAGTCGAAACTATTCAGACATTACTTGTTAAAAGGCATCTGTTCACAAAAATTGAATAAAGACGACTTGCTCGTACTTTAAGTAGAATCGCATATTAGGGATAAATCTCGCAAGCTGATTGGCTAATCAACGATCGTTAAAAACACTGTTTCATAACATTTTTAACTTTGTTTGCTTTTTGTCTTAGTTAAAATTTATTACTGCTTGATAATGTTCATCAACATTTGGGTTCAAATGGAATGAAGGGTTGTAAGCTGCCACTAACTTTGGGTTGAAATTTAACTTGTTTCAACTTGTTCTCAAACAGCACTTGATAAACTCAGAGAGGCGATTTTAGCTGAAACTAATCGATTGCGAAAGGTCCATAATGCTGTACCGCTGACCACAGCTGGTTCACTTGACAAAGCTGCTCAGGGCTATGCGGACAAGTTGGCCTTGCAGAAAAGAATGGTCCATTCCGTTCAACAGTCCCGACCCGGTCAGGGAGAAAATTTGGCAGAGAAGTGCTCCATGGTCGGCAAGTATCTAGATCTTGATTTGAAAGAACAAAATTGAAATTAATTCTTAAGGGGAAAGTTCCTGATGCTGATCATGCGTGGTACCTCTCCTCGTGACAACTATAATGGCAATTTACCTCGACTTCTGAGGGAAAAGCCCTGCAATCGAGGTTGTAAGGTTCACAAAATAATGTTCGGAGGTAAAGGCCTTCAAGTTTTTAATTAACTGAGTTTTGTCCATTAGTGTTTACTGTATAGTTCGAGATTCAGTCATCCAGATACACAAACAAGCAAATAAACAAACCGATAAATGAATGAATAAATAAATATATAATTAAATATATGCTGATATAATAAAAATATAATAAAATTAATTAATTAATTAATAAGTAAGTTAAAAGATAAACAAATAAATAATTGAATGAATGAATAACTGGATAAAGATATAAATAAATAAACAAATAAAAAGGTAGATAGATAAACAAATAAAGCAAAAACAAGAAAGACACACACAAAAGGGACAAATGCACGCACACTCGCAGAATATGAGATAAATCAACAACTTTCTCTACATATAGGTGGTAAAATTGTATTGAACAAAAATATGCTATGTTCTTGTCTAATCTCTCTGCAACAGACAAGCACATGACAGCTAAAGAGGCCATCGGTGCCTTTTATGATGAAATAAAAAAGTACAACTTCAACAAACCAAATCCTTCATCAGACAATGGTCACTTGACGCAGCTATTGTGGAAAGGATCGAAGAAAACTGGTTCTGGGGAGGCCAAGTTTATCAATGGCAAGTCACTAGTTCCCTTTTTGTCAGCGAAGAACCTTCAACTCATTTTAAGAAATACATCAAAGAGTAACTTAGTCAATTGCAAACAAATCCTTAGCCCAATTCCCAAAACATTTAGTGACGCTTTGAAGGTATCAAATATTATTAATTGACTTTTAAAAATATTAGAAACTAAGATAGTAGCTCCTTTCAACTTGCAGTTGTAGTGATTCGAACCAATCTTTCGTTTTTTATTGCCATGGAGTTTTATGAGCTTATCGACCTTTGTACTCCCGCCGAAATTTTGGTTTCCATGGCAGCTTGACACAACCTCAAGTGCAATCTGTTGCCGCTCGCAGCGAAGGAGACTTGTGCCACCTGAACGGACAAAAAATTAAGGTGGCGCCAAGCCTTTTTGACGTAAACAATGGACTGATCATACTCTGGCTATTTTATGTATAAAAACATTTGCTTCCCCACTCATAGATTAATTCAGTTGTTATTTTTTTGTTCTCCAGACAAAGGGGAGACGTGCTATGTGATTGTCATCCGCTACGTGCCAGCGGGTAATGTGAAAGACGGGTATTTACGAAACGTGGAAAAAGGAACTTACAAAGGGAATGATCTCGCTGTTCGTGAACTGGAACACAAAAGAAACGTGGCAATTAGAACGATGTCTCAATTCAACTAAAATCAATTGAATGACGTAAAAACATTGGGCCTGTTTTAGACGAAATTTGAGTCTGACTCAGTTGATTTTAATTGAAACTGTTAAACTGTAATTTAAGTCCATGTCAGTACAAAACAAATTGAATAAGTTTAAAGAGTTTGTTTTGTGCAAATGCAAAATATGTTTTGAAAAAATTAGTTCACTAGATTTTCACAATTTGTTTAAGACAAAAGTTTCCTGTCTAGTTCGATGGCTTCAGTCAAGTTCAATTGCATAAAACATGTCGCCCTCCTCAAAAGTATCCGCTTTGTTTTCTTCGCAGCAAGTTCATTCAAACTATTGAACACTTTCATTATTCTGTGCCTTGGTCTCAATCTTTTTCATTAACATTGCAATGAAGAAACAAGTTAATTGCTGGAAACTTTTTTTAATTTCGTGCGATCTGTGAATATGTAGTTTTGCATTGTTTGCAGAAGCGAGAACACTGCTGCTTTCTCATTGGTTCTCGGAGTGTCTCTTGTGGGAGTGCCGGACCATGATAGAGAGGAAAGCCGTTCCGAAGAAAACGAAGTAGACTCATTTTGAAGGCTATTTGAGAAAAGGTCCATGCTTAGCGTGCGTCTATCGAGTTATGGATGCACGCGGATAGTTGGGAGAGCACGAGAGAAGCGTTAGAGTGTCCTTTAGCTTCTCGAGTGCTCCCCCAAATTCTCAAGTGCATCCATAACTTGATAGACGCACAACTGAAGTATGGACCATTTCTTTAAGAACATTGTCTCTGTCCCTTTAAGCAGTATTTATAAGAAAAGAAACAACACGTATACTGATACCGTACAAGTTCTCCTAAGCGTTCTGAGCGTTTTTATTGGTTGAACGCGAGCAAGCGATTTAATAGACGCACAGGCGTGCGTCTATCGATTTCTAGATGCACGCTCTCGCAATACAAAAAGTGCGTAAAAAATTGCCAGCTATGTTCTAGAAGAGTTTTGACCACCCATCGGTTTTTTGGGATAAAAAATGTGCCATTTAACCATTTGCCAAGAGCTTTCGCACACCTGTTCTTTGATTAATAACACATCTTTTGAACATAGTTTGATGACGTCATAATTGATGATGTCATCACAGGAAGTCACGAAACTCGCAGTTTGCTGTAAAATTGGTGCTCTGCGTGAAAAAATGATTGAAACCTAAATATTTTTTGTCTGTGCCATAAATTTAGTAGCTTTTCTTTGAAAAGTCATGTTTTAAAATATTTTCAGTTGTTTTAGAATTTAATTTTACAAAAGTTAAAAATCCTAAATGGCGACCGTCAGCCGCCATTTTTGACTTTTTGAAGTGGTTACCATGGCAACTTATATATTTTCATTGATTACCAGATAATATAGTTGATAATATATGTATACCTTGTCCAACGTTTCCTTACAATATTACCGTGTCCACAGCTTTGCAGACCACCCCCCCCCAAGTATCACAGTGCCACTGCGAAATGGAAGTTTCATGGTTCTGACCTGCTTTTTCTCATATTTTGGTGATCCAATATAAATTATGATTTACATATTTGAATAAATCCAATTTTATGTAAATACGTTTCATCAGCCAGACAGACCACCCCCCTCCTCCCCTCCTCGAA